>PVJS01029934.1:0-24440 GCA_004027185.1 Glis glis
CACACACACACACACACACACACACACACAGATTAAATTGTAGGGGTTTTGTTTGTGTTTGTGCTGGGGGTAGAGCACGCCAGGCAAACACTCTGCCACTGAGCTACACTCCCAGCACTTAAAATATTTATCTTGAAGCCAGCCGTGGTGGCGCACCCTTGTAATCCCAGTACTTGGGAGGCTGAGACAGGAGGATCACAGGTTCGAAGACAGCCTCAGCAACCTCGTGAGGCCCTTTCAAAATAAAAAATAAAATTGGGCTGGGGGTGTAGCTCAGAGGTAGAATGCCCCTTAATTCGATCCTCAGTAACACACACACACACACACACACACACACACACACACAAATATTTATCTTGATTTTGGAGACTTTTGGCTCGCCCTTAAATATTGTGGGGAGGTGCCCAGGGGCATTCTACCTCTGGGCTACACCCCCCGCCATTTTTTTTAAATTTTGAAACAGGGTCTCACCAAGATGCTGAGGGCCTCACACCTGCAATCCTCCAGGCTCTGCCCAGCTGGCCCCTGAACTTTGCAGCCTGCACGTGCCTCAGGCCTGCCCGCCCTGGTCTGGACCCCAGAGTGCCTCTGCTCATGGCGGCCACCTGTTACAAGCACTTACTTGGCCCAGGCCCTCTCTTAGGGCTTCCCTCCTGACTCGTTTTATCCTCCCCCAGCCCTAGGAGGCAAGCGTAATCATCCCTACAGTTCCTGTTCTACAGACCAGGCTGCTATAGCTCAGAGAGGTCAAGAGCATGGCTTAACATCACACAGCAAGCCAGGTGTGGGGGCGCACGCCTATAATCCTAGTACTTGGGAGGCTGAAACAGGAGGATCACAGATTCAAGGACAGTCTCAGCAAGTAGTGAGACTCTCATCAACCTAGCAAGACCCTGTTTCAAAATAAAAATAAAATAGGGCTGGAGGTGTAGCTCAGAGGTAGAATGCCTCTGGGTTCAATCCCCATGCCTCACACACACACACACACACACACACACACACACACACACACACAAATCACACAGCAAAAGCCGGATGTGGTGGCACACGCTTGTAATACCAGTACTTGGGAGGCTGAGGCAGGAGGATCACAGATTCATGGCCAGCCTCAGCAACTTGGTGAGGCCCTCCGCAACTTAGTGAGACCCTGTTTCAAAAATAAAGAACAAAAAATAGGGCTGGGGGTATAGCTTGGAGGTAGAATGCCCCTGGGTTCAATCCCCAGTACCGTAAAAAAAAAATAAAAAAATCACACAGCACGGGGACAGAAACTGGAACCCCGCCGGGCTTCCTCCTGGGAGGGAGGGAGAGAACAAGGAAGGGAGCCCCCTCCCCCTCCGCCAGGTGGGAGCCGCCCAGCACCGCAGGCTGAGGACCCACCACGGCCCAGGCGTCCAGGGAATTCCCACAGGCGTGGGAGGAGGGACCTGATGACCTCTGCATTCCCAACATCACAGGATTCCATCTTTCTATGATCCCATTGTTTCCTAAAAAAGGGCCGGTGACTCGGTGACTCGGGGCCACCCCTGGAACCTGGGAGCCCTGGGCAGGGCCACAGGGATGCGCGCCCGCCACATCCTCAGTGCACCACGGCAAGAAAGCTGTTGGTAATAAGTGGAATTGGGTTTTAATGGGGTTTGCCTAGATAGAACAGAAATCAAATTAGGGCCTAATTGGCATGCATGAGGCGACAAGAAAGGAGGCCGCAGGGGCTGGCAGCGTCGCAGAGTCCCGCCAGCGGGAGGCCGGGGAGGAGGCCAGGCAGGGACGTCCTGCGCCTGGGAACCAGCGTCTCATCAGGAGGCCCGTGACCCTGACTCAGCTGCTGAGGAACCTGAGGGCTGGGAGCCGCACCCCAGACCTGGGCTGGTTTTGTTTTGTGTTTGTTGATGGAAAAGAAGAGAAAGGATGTGGCGGAGGTGGCCAGGAGAAAGAAAAAGGGATGGGCGTGGTGGCGCACGCCTGTAATCCCTGTACTTGGGAAGCTGAGACAGGAGGATCGCAGGTTCCAGGCCAGCCTCGGCAACTTAGCAAGACCTTCAGCAACTTAGCAAGACCCTGTTTCAAAAATAAAATAGGAGCCGGGTGGTGCACGCTTGTAATCCCAGTACTTTGGGAGGCAGAGACCGGAGGATCCGAGTTCGCGGCCAGCCTCAGCTCTCTCGCTCTCTCTCTCCCTGTCTCTCTCTCTCTCTCCTTAGTGAGGTCCTCCGCAACTTCGTGAGACCTGGTTTCAAAATAAAGTATAAAAAATAGGGCCGGGGGCGTAGCGCGGAGGTAGAACACTCCTGCGTTCAATCCCCGGTACTGCAAAAAAAAAAAAAAAATAGGGCTGGGAGTGTAGCTCAGAAGTAGAATGCCCCTGGGTTCAACCTCAATACCAAAGAGAAAAAAGAAAAGAAAAATAGAAAAAAAAAGAAGGAAAAGAAAAGAAAGCGGGCCAGGAGAGGAAACGGGGTTTGGGCCTCAGGCCCCGAGACCCCAGTGCACATCGTGCTAGGCTTCATAGTAGTGGTCTGAGCAGAGACCCTGGGCCAGGCCCAGCTGGCTGGCCGCTCGGATGTACAACCTCCTCTCTCTCCACTGTACACAGAGGCGTTGGAAGCACAGAGAGGTGTAGGTATTTGCCCACGGTCACCCAGCAAGCCCGGGAGCTGGTGCTGCAGACCCCAGCCATCATGCTGGTTTCTGTTTCTGCCACAAACAGTGCTGTGGGCTTTGTTTTTCTTATCTATTTTTTTTTTTTTTTTTTGCGGTACCGGGGATCTGAGCAGAGAACCCAGGGCCGTTCTACCTCCTCTCTACACCCCCGGCCCTATTTTTTTATACTTTATTTTGAAACCAGGTCTCACGAAGTTGCAGAGGGCCTCACTAAGGAGAGAGAGAGAGACAGAAAGAGACAGAGAGAGAAAGCTGAAGCTGGCCGCGAACCCGGATCCTCTGGTCTCTGCCTTCCAAAGTACTGGGATTACAAGCGTGCGCCACCACGCCCGGCTCTTATCTATTTTTTAAGCACTTAGAGGATTCTCGTCTGAGAGCCAGGACACTGCTTTGATGGGAGCTTTGTACGCTGGTGTTCCTCCCGGGTGTTCTGATTCCTGCTCTGTTCCACGATCTTCCATCGGCCATCTTTCCCTGTCGTGTTCTTGGAAGTCTTGCCCCCCTCGGCGGGCCACGGACTTCCTGTGCTAAAGAGGATGCCCAGCGTGGGGTGATAGGAAGCCAGGGGAGTGGGGGGACCCTGCCAGTTCCACGGTCTGAGGAACCGCTTTGGAAGGACGCTAAATAGTGACATTTCCTTCTCCCTGCATGGCATGTCAGCTCCTCAATCGATTCTTCAAAGGAGGCATTTTTTATTTCCATTTTTAAGGCCTAGAGAGGTATAGAGACTTGCCCAAGGTCACACAGTGAGTCCGGGCTTGAACCGGTATTCAAACCCAGGCCTGTCTGACCCCAGCTCTCACGTTCTCTTCATGATGCTGAACATGGATCACACGCCCTGTTCCAGAGGCGTCGAGAACCAGTGTGCCACACACTCTCAGCCCATCTGTGCTACACGCCCTTTGCCATCTTTGTGGTGTGACCAAAATGGAGGAAATGTTGGGGACCCTGTACTGACCTTTGTGTGTGTGTGTGTGTGTGTGTGTGTGTGTGGTACTGGGGATTGAACCCAGCGGCATTCTTCCTCTGAGCAACGCCCCCACTCCCTTTTTATTTTTTTATTTTTTTGTTTTGAAACAGAGTCTTGCTAGGTTGCTAAGAGCCTCACTACATTGCTGAAGCTGTCCTTGAACCTGCGATTCCCCGATTCCCCGTCTTAGCCTCCCAAGTCCTGAGATTAGCCACCACACCTGGCTTGTGCCAACCATTTCAAGTCTGACCTGCCTCCAAGTGGGACCAGCTGTTTCTTGGTGGTAGCTGGCTCAAAACATGGAAGGGTGGTATTTTCCAAAGAATATTACAGGGCACGGGTTCAGAACCCTTCATGAAGCCACAGTCTCTGTGATCCAGTGATTGGAGCAGTGTGGGACTGAACAGAGTCAGACCTGGTTCCTGACTTTAACTGGTTTCAGAGACTTTAACTGGCTCACGGGCCAGCCATTGTCCAAGAGGGTCAGTGGGAAGAAGCACTTTGCAAACCTATTTGATTCCGGAACCCATTTTCACAGAGCGCCGTGCAGGCCTGGGGTTCCTCAGAACTCACTCTGGGAAACAGGACCTAGATGGGAGTAGAATTTGTTCTCTGCCCCTCTCCTTGTCTTCTTTTGTTAGGAGAGACTGTTAACGTCCTTCTGGCTAGGGAAGTGGCGATGGAGCCGGTAAGGGGAGCCGGTGATGGAGCCGGTGATGGAGCCGGAGATGGAGCCGGAGATGGAGCCGGAGATGGAGCCGGTGCCAGGGCTGCTGGAGCTTGGAGGCCCGTTAGCCCCTGCCCTCCTGGTGCTCGCAATCTGGTTGAGAGACTAAAACACCCCCCACACCCCATCATGACAACCAACAGCTCAGCTCAGTGCATCTGGGACAAGGGCCAACTGCAAATATTTTGGAAGCCTCATTATTCTATTCCCCAAGCACATTTAAAGCTCTTTATTACAGTTTTAATTATAAAATTAATACAATGCCCATTGTTAAAAAAAAAACCCACTTTAGAAAATAAAAAGCAAAAAAGTTTCTGTTCACGCTTTCTACCCTTCCACACCCTCCCTCCCTAGAGGTAATCACCATTCGGCGGTCTATATCCTTCCAGAATTTTCCATGCATAAACAAACATGTAAATACGAAATTTGCTTTTTTACAAAAAAAAAATTGGGTCATGCGATGCATGCTGCTGGTAACCTACTTTCCTCACTTTATACACGGTAGACCTCTTCTTCCAGATACTTCCAGAACAGCCTCCCCTACTCCCCCCGCCCCACAAGCGCACCCCCGGGCGTGGGATAACTGGCTCACTTAGCGAACCCCCGAGGAGGGAAAAGCTGTAAAAACCAGCTCATCCATTGGACACCTATTGTATGCCAAACACCTGCACGCGGGGGATTGGAAAAGCTGGAAAGGCGTTCAGATGAAGGGGACAGGTGTGTCGCACAATCAGAGGTGAGCAGGCCGGGGACGCACCTGCCCTTCTCGACTCCCTTCTCCACCCCCTTCTAGGGGCGACCCACGATTTATTTGCTTTTATTTGGAGAGACTGGATGCTGCTGGTCTGGTGTGGCCGGAGCCTCAGCACCTGCGGGCAGCGGGTCGGGTCTCTACGGTTTTGTCCAGTGACCCCTCCCCGGCCACATCACGACGATCAAGTCTACCGGCCGATGTGGCTGTCGTTTCCCTTTGGTGTTTGCTATATATAAAATAAAATCAGTTGATTTTGCGATAGTTTCGCTTTGAAGTAGAGTCACCTGGGCTGATGGCCTGTAGCTCAGAGGTGCACAATCAAACGGCTAGACCAAGACACAAATGCGTGACTTGCCTGTCACCGGCCACTCGCGATCCTCCGCCTTTGGCCAGTTACAGTTGCAGCTGGCTGGTTAGCGAGCATTTGCTGGGCCCTTCTGAGCTGCTAACGCGCAGCCGCGGTGGCAAGGAGGAGGGATTCTGATGGCAAGGGCAGATTTTTGTCGCTGCGCCCCTCTAGGACCTTCAGAGGCATCGTAACGAGTCTTCACAATGCAACTTGATGGGGCCGGTGGCAGACGCACCCCCTGTCCTTGTCTCCAGGCGGGTCCCCCTTGAGTCCCCACGCTCCGATTCTCTACGACGAGGCCCAGAGACGCGATTAAAAAGCCCGAATAGCTGACTTTCTCCAGGATCAGCAAATCCACGCAGAAGACCTGAAATCAGCAGAATCGGCGGCTTTCGGCTCGGTGGCTGGCACACAGCGCTTTTCAATTGTCTCCATTCCATTCCTCGAGTGGGTCTCATGTGCCCAGTGAGATCTTTATCATTTGTCACCGGGGTGATACATGCTGCGTCTGCCACCGCGGAGCCAGCCCGGCTGCATAAAGACGTCAGCAGCTCCGCACGCTCGGCCTCTGCCTGCCTGGGACCCCGGCCAAGGATGCCGGACGCCCGGCCTCATTCACCTGGCCTGGAATGGGGTCGCCCCTTCTCTCACGCATCTGTGTCCCTCCCATGCCAGAGGAAAACCCCAGAGAAACGGCCGGTCGCCCAGCACGCGGCTGGACACAGGCGGTGGGCAGGCCCGGGCTCTGGGGCTAGCTGAGGCTCCGCTCCTCTGTGCCGCGCACCCTGGGAGCCTCTTAGAAGGCTGGACCTCCCGCAGGAATGGGGGTGACCAACTGTCCCAGGACGCTAGAGAAGGAGACAGGGTTTAGGGAAAGCGAGGTTCAGGCAAGTCCATAACTGGTTCAGGCAAGTTACACTGTGAAGTGGCCACCTCTGAAGGTCCTGGAGGGGTGCAGGGACAAAAAATTTGCCCTTGCCATCAGAATCCCTCCTGTGGCAGGGTTTAGGGAAAGCAGAGACAGGATAGCAGGGCCTGTCGCTAGCAAAACGCTGGCCATGGCATCTTCTCACATAACAGGAGCAGGGGCTATAGTTGTACCGGCCAAGCAGCCCTAATCCTCAAATCCGAAATCCAAAATGCTGAGACAGGAGGATCGCAGGCTCAAAGCCAGCCGTGACACGTAGTGAGACCCTCAGCGACTTAGCGAGACCCTGTTTCAAAATAAAAATAGGGTTGGGGGTGTAGCTCAGATGTGGAATGTCCCTGGGTTCAATTCCTAGTACCATACATACACACACACACACACACACACACACACACACACACAAATATATATATTAAATATATATATTAAATAAAAGTTTGAAAAATAGAAGTTACTGATAGTCCTACATTCCCACACCCACATAGAACTTCTCTGTTCACGCCTTTTCTGTCTTCGTCCCTGCGCACGCGTATTTTCTCCGCACGGTATCGGCGGGCATTGTTTGCTATTTTTTTAACTTAGCATTTCATCGCAAACATTTGCCGATTTCCTGTGATTTTTGTGACAGTTTTGTGAGGCCTTCATAATGGTTTTCAGATCTGCGTTTTCGGAAGATGAGTGAATTCATTCAACAACTATTTTTTGAGCACCTGCCAGGAACTGTTCTAGGCGCTGGACGTGGCCCCCGCTCTCCAGAGCTTCTTTTCTGGCAGGGGGGTCAGGAAATAGAACAGGAAATGAACAAGGTAATTTCCAGGAGTGGGGAGTACGGTATGAATGCAGACTTATGGGGAAATGAGATAGAGAGTCAGGGGACCGGCGACTTCAGAAACAGGGACAGGGAGAGGACCGGAAGAGCTTTAGGCTGAGATCTAAGCAATGAGAAGAGACCAACCTTGTGACTAATCTAAGGGAGGCGTGTGAGGGAGCTGGCGCGGCATGTGCAAAGGCCCCAAGGCAGCGATGAACACGGCGCGTTTTAGGAACAGTAAGAACTCCTGTGACCACAGAAGGGCAGACTGAAGGGAGGAGAGAGGCGGCTAAGGGGCCAGGTAGGTGGTGAAGGAGTTGGAGTCGCCTGAGACCACCGTGACAAACATGTTGACCAGCAGCAGGGCTAATGGAGCCGTGGCCGACCCAACCCAGGCCTAGTGTGGCTGTCAGAGTCACCTTCGGACCAGAGTCCAGACCCACCGGGGTTGCCGGGGTCAGAACAAGAGTCGAGCCCTGCGGGGTCTCTTTGGGGAGCCCGTGGTTTCCCGCACAGCCACGTGAGGCCACATGCAGGAGCCCTAGGGCTTCCGGAGCCTGGGGACTGCGTGGGCAGAGCCAGCAAGTGCTGTCCTGACAGCTGATGGCAGCCCGGCCTCCGCCTCGCTGCCAGCACATCAAAAGGACGGCGCCCTGGGATTTCCGCTTCCCCTGTCCCAACCCAAAGCCTCTGCCCTCCCCTCCCCCTCGCTCCCGCAGCTTCCGGACTCTCCTCTTTCAAAGCCCGCTGTCTTTGGAGAGAGACCAGCCTGGGCCACATCCCCAGTGCCGCTCACCCTCCCCTGATTTCAGCCTCAGTGTTCCATGAGTCCTTTGGATTAACTACTTCATAGGTGTCTTCTTTGGACCGTAAGCGCCAGGAAGGTAGGAGGATGGATCCACAGTGATTAGTGCAAAATATGGTGCTGTCAATAGAAATAAATACAAGGTGAGCCACGTGTGTAACTGAAAAATGGCTAATAGTGAGCCAGGCACCATGGTACATGCCTGGAATCCTGGGAGACTCAGACTGGAGGAGTGCGGGTTCAAGGCCAGCCTCGGCAATTTGGCAAGACCCTCAGCAACCTAGGAAGACCCTGTTTCAAAATTTTAAAAAGAATTTTAAAGGGCTAGCGGTGTAGCTCAGAGGTAGAATGCCCCTGGGTTCAATCCCCAATATCACCCCCCAGCATCACCCCCTAAAATTGCTAATAGCTACATTGAAAAGGTAAAAAGAGGGGTTGGGTGTAGCTCAGTGGTAGAGTGATTGCCTAGCATGTGAAGGGCCTTGGTTCCATCCCCAACACTGTAAAAATATTTTTTTTAGAAAAGAGAGTGGGGTGTGGTGGTGCACAATTGTAATCCCAGTACTTTGGGAGGCGGAGACCAGAGGATCCGGGTTCGCAGCCAACCTCAGGGCGCATGCGTGAGCGATCTCTCTCTCTCTCTCTCTCTCTCTCTCTCTCTCTCTACCTAGTGAGGCCCTCCGCAACTTCGTGAGACCCAGTTTCAAAAATAAAGCATAAAAAAATAGGGCCGGGGGTGTAGCGCGGAGGTAGAACGCCCCTGCGTTCAATCCCCGGTACCACAAAAAAAAAAAAGAAAAGAAAAACATAAAACTAATTTTAATAATATATTTAACCCAATATATCCAAAAGATTATCAATTCACTGGCAGGGTGGTACATGCCTGTAAACCCAGTAACTTGGAAGGCTAAGGCAGGAGGATTGCAAGTTCGAGGCCAGCCTGGGCAACTTAGCGAGACCCTGTATCAAAATAAAAAAGGCTGGGAATGTAGCTCAGTGGTAAAGTGCCCCTGGGTTTAATCCTCAGTACCTCCCCCCAAAAAACCCACCCCAAATATTATCAATGCTACATATGACAGATATACAAATGTTAACATGACAGTTTATATTCCTTTTGTCCAGACAAAGTGTTCAGAATCCTGTGTGTATTTCATATTAACACACATCTCAATTCAGGGGATACATTTTCATTGGAAATACTTGACCTTATTTAGATTTTATAAAATTTAAGGAGACAATAGATTCACTTACCCAAGTTGTTCTAAACATACATAAAAGCTTTCTAACAGTTGGATGAACAGGATTTAAACCTTCAATTTAAATTAGGTAACATAGCCGGGCGTGGTGGCGCACGCTTGTAATCCCAGTACTTTGGGAGGCAGAGACCGGAGGATCCGGGTTCCCGGCCAGCCTCAGCTCCCTGTCTCTCTCTCTCTCTCTCTCTCTCTCTCTCTCTCTACTTAGTGAAGCCCTCCGCAACTTCGTGAGACCCAGTTTCAAAATAAAGTATAAAAAAAATAGGGCCAAGGGTGTAGCCCGGAGGTAGAACGCCCCTGCCTTCAATCCCCAGTACCGCAAAAAAAAAAAAAATAATAATAAATAAATAAATAAATTAGGTAACATGATATCAAAGCGAGAGCACATTTTCGGGGCTCATGGGCTGTATTTCAAGAGCTCCAAGGCAGGCGCGGTGGCACACGCCTGTCACCCAGTGCTTGGGAGGCTGAGACAGGAGGATCGCAGGTTGGAGGCCAGCCTCAGCAACTTAGTGAGACCCTGTTTCAAAAACAAAAAATAAATAGGGCTGGGGGTGTAGCTTGGAGGTAGAACACCCCTGGGTTCAATCCCCAGTACCACATCCACCAAAAAAAAAAAAAAAAAAAAAAAAGGCAGCCTGGGCAGCTCCAGCCTGGGAGTCGAGCGGCCACCATTTTGGAAAGCGAGCAGGAAGCAGTGTTCGCCTTTGTGGAATGCGTGGGTTGGCAAATCCCAGCTTCGCCAATCACCAGCGGCATTCCTTGAGCCTTGGGGTGGATCCAGATGCCCACGAATTCTTTGATGCCTCCCTTCAGAAGGTGGGGCCCCCTCTCCCCTTGGGGTGCAGGTGAGGCGGAGTGACTCATTTCTACAGAAAGGGGTGCGGCTGCGTGGCGCTGCGTGGCTCCAGGGCCGGGTCATCCAGGGCTCTGTGGCTTCCTCCTGGCTCTCTCTTGCTCATTCATTCAGGAGGAGCCGGATGTCACATCACAGAGGAACCTGGCCGCCCTGTAGGACGGTCCCTGGGAAGAGGAACTGGGGCCTCTGGCCGGCAGCCACTAGAGCCGAGCCCAGCCCCGGCTCAGGACAACTCCTGGGTACTGTGTGTGTGTGTGTGTGTGTGTGTGTGTGTGTGTGTGTGTGTTACTAGGCATTGAACCCTGGGGCATTCTACCTCCAAGCTACACCCCCAGCCCTATTTTATTTTTCATTTTGAAACAGGGTCTCATTAAGTTGCTGAGGGTCTCACTAAGTTGCTGAGGCTGGCCTCAAACCTGGGATCCTCCTGTCTCAGCCTCCCAAGTACTGGGATTACAGGTTTGAGCCAACACGCCTGGCTCCTATGTACTTCTTGCTTGCAACTTCCTGGGGCAACTGAGTCAGGACCACCCACCTCCACTGCCCCTGAATTCCTAATCTACAGAAACTGAGGGCAAGCGAGTGTTGGTTGCGCTTTCCGGCCACTAACTTTTTAGGTGACTTTTATATAAAAATAGGTGACTAATGGAAGCCTTATCCCTTCTGGGCTCAGTTGTTCCATCCATGAAATGGGGTCAACGAACCTGATCTTGACAGGCCTTTGTGAGGCTGAGCGGAGATCACCTATGAGACCCCTCAGAATTCTTGGCACACAATAAATAATCAGTGAGCCGGGCGCGGTGGCCCACACCTGTCATCCCACTACCTGGGAGGCCAAGACAGGAGGAGCGCAGGTTCAAGGCCAGCCTCGGCAATTTAGCGAGACCCTGTTTCAAAATAAAAAATAAAATAGGGCTGGGGGTGTAGCTCAGAGGTAGAATGCCCCTGAGTTCAATCCCCAGTACCACAATCAATCAATCAATCAATCAATTTAAAGGCTGGGGGTGCAGCCGGGTGTGATGGCGCATGCTTGTAATCCCAGTACTTTGGGAGGTGGAGACCGGAGGATCCGGGTTCGTAGACAGCCTCAGCTCTCTCTCTTTCTCTCTCTCCCTGTCTCTCTCTCTCTCTCTCTCTCTCTCTCTCTCTCTACCTAGTGAGGCCCTCCGCAACTTCGTGAGACCCGCTTTCAAAATAAAGTATAAAAAATAGGGCCAGGGGTATAGCACGGAGGTAGAACACCCCTGCGTTCAATCCCCGGTACCGCAAAAAAATAAATAAATAAATAAAAATAACGGCTGGGGGTGTAGCTTGGGGGTAGAAAGCCCCTGAGTTCAATCCCCAGTACCACAATTAATTAATTAATTAATTAATAATCAATTAATTTAAAGGCTGGGGGTGTAGCTTGCGGGTAGAAAGCCCCTGAGTTCAATCCCCAGTACCACAATTAATTAATAATCAATTAATTTAAAGGCTGGGGTGTAGCTTGCGGGTAGAAAGCCCCTGAGTTCACTCCCCAGTACCAAATAAATAGATAAATGACCAACGAGCTCTATCATGTCCCCTCTTCTCTCTTGCGTCCATGAGCATCTCTCCTCCATTCCTCTTCCATTCGTTCAGGTGGGCCAAGAGACGCGTTGTCTGCGTGGACTCCGGCTCAGTGAGGGCGAGGCCGGGTCTCCCTTTCTTTTCCTGGCCTCTCCTCTTCGGTTCTGTGACGTCACCTCCTCTCCTGGTCGTCTCCACGCGCCGGTTCTAGCCAGGACTGGCTCTTTGCATCAGACCTTCCTGAACCGGCGGATGAAGGACCGGGCATGACACATTTACCCTAGGCGACACACATTGTGAAGGGCCCCAGGGACCGCCATCCAGGAAGGACACTCGGCTGGGCTGCTGGGAAGGGGCCCCGCCGCCCTGCCTAGCTGCGTGCAGCCAGCTGGCCCCGGCCCTGCCTTGCCCGGTTAGCCACGTCCAGTGACTGACTTCCGCCGGGCTCTGAAGGCCTGGCCGCGGTGGCCGTGACAGGTCACGTGACTCTGGGGTCTGGCCACGGTGCTGCAGGGCGTGCATCCCAACTGAGTCCTGCCTCTTCCTCCTCCTCCCTCCCACGGGTATGGATTCCTGATGAAGATCTTGGACCCCAAGACTGTTTCAGCGTCTGCTCCGGAGAACCTGCCCCCCACGCTTATGAAGAAGACTGAAGTGGGGTTCCCCAGCTCCGCGCTACGGACATTCTGGATCATTCTTCATGGTGAGGCTGCCCTGTGCTTTATAGGATGTGGAGCAGCATCCCTGCCCCCCCCCAGGAGACCCCGTGTCCTCTGCTCCCCATTCCAGGTCTCCAGGAATTGCGATCGCACAGTGACCTGGGGGCGGGAACCTCTGGCTCAGGGTGAAGACACTTGTGCAGATGGGGAGGGGTCATCGCACGCCAGTGTGGGGGGTCTCACTGGGAGCGGGCAGCGCTTTGGGATCCACTATTTCTCGGTTTCCCTGTCGCTCCTTGGAGGCAGGTGGGAATTGTGTCCACTGGAGGGTTTGGCCCAGCCATTCTCAAGTCTGACTTCCATGTCCCCGGCACCAGCCAGTCTCGGGCCTGTGGCCTCTGTCGCTTGGGGCTTCCAAGGCCTCGTGCCTTCCACTCTACAGCCTCTCCCCTCTCTGCACGTCTCGGCTTCCATCCAGGCTCCCAGCCCTCCTGGGTTCACGTCTTGTAGACTTAGACTCCCAGACAGAGGGTCCGCCTAGCTCCGTAGTCATTCTTCAGTGGAGGGGGTCACAGGAGACCACCTCTGAGTCTCGGTTTGGGGACAGGCCCACACTCACCCCATTGGTGGTGGTCAGGGTGACAAGATCATGTGACCAATGGCCAAAGTACTGAGGATGCAGTACTCTCATCTCAGTATAGTGAGCTTGAAGCCCAGTGTGGTGGTGCAGCTGTAATCCCAGTACTTGGGAGGCTGAGATAGGAGGATTGCAGGTTTGAGGCTAGCCTCAACAACTTATTGAGGACCTCCACAACTTAGTGAGACCCTGTTTCAAAATAATAAGTAAAATAGGGCTGGGGGTGTAGCTCAGAGGTAGGGGTTCAATCCCAAGTACCACCAAAATACTACTACTACTACTGCTACTACTACTACTACTAATAATAATGATAATAATATAGTGAGCTGGGGTCATTCAATTAATGATCATGGGCCTCAGTCTCCCTGTCTGTCAGATGGAGGCAAGAGCACTGGGACCACTACCAGGTAACCATGAGCGTGTGAGAGGACCACTCGCAGAGAAGCCCTTTCCAGCTGTGGTGTCTCATTTAGCTATCATTACTGTGAAGCCGGGCAACATGGCACACGCCTGTGATCCTAGTACCTGGGAGGCCAAGACAGGAGGATCGCAGATTCGAGGCCAGCCTCAGCCACTTAGCCAAATAAAAAATAAAAAGGGCTGGGGGTGTAGCTCAGAGGTAGAACGCCCCTGGGTTCCATCCCAGTACCAAAATATATATATATATATATATATATATATATATATATATTACTGTGACGAAGGCATCTTTGTGTGTATGAAACAGAAAAACCTCATCATAGTGATATCGATCGGCCTTGTCCTATGCAAAGACGCCACGCACACGACGACACGGGGCCCATTTTAAACACCCGAAGATGAAGTTGAGTTAAAAAAAAAAAAAAGCTTTTCTTGCCCGTGGCATTTTTAGCTCGCACACATCATTCCGGTAATATTTCTTCTTCCTTTTTTGTTAATGGCTTGGGGGTTTGAACACTGTTTTGTTCAGCCACACGGGGAAATGTTTAATGAATCCTTGTGAATATTCATTAAATGCTGTTAATATTTTCTGGCGGGGGAGGCCCTGCCGCCCGGCCGGCGGGTCTCAGCGCGGCAGCGGGGAAAGCGGCCCCCTCCACCGCGCTGTTTGTTTTCTGTTTCGCTTGCCCTATTTCCAGAGGCCTCGGGAGGCTGGCGGGGCCGCGGTGGAGGCAGAGCTGGCTTCCTGGCCTCCTCTCCCTCAGGCAGGAGGGAGGTTCAGAGAGGGGCCATGCAGCTAGATGCACAAGCCCTGCACCCAGCAAGCACGCTGTCCACTCTGCACTTCCAGAAAGCTCGCGTGTGCACAGGGAGACACGCGGGAAGTGTCCACGGCAGCAGCACTTGTAACAGCCACCAAATGTCCACTAACACAAGTGTCCACTAACGCGGCAACGGACGGGTGTAGAACGTTCCTGCTAATGGATTACTCTACAGCCGTGAAAGTGAACGGCCAGGCCTGGGTCTTAAAATGGTTGGCTCTTCTTTTATTGAAATATAATTCCTATATCATAAAAATCACTTTTTTTTGGTGTGGTAGTGGGGATGGGACCCAGAGGCATTCTACCTCCAAGCTACACCCCCCAGCCCCCCGCTTTTTTTATTCTGAAACATGGTCTTGCTAAGTTGCTGAGGCTGACCCTGAACCTGCGATCCTCCTATCTTGGCCTCCCAAGTACTAGGATTACAGGCGTGCGCCACCACACCCAGCTACGTCATTCCTTCTTATGGCCAAACAATATTCCATGTTGTAAGACGGCTGCCATGTTGTGAGGATGCTCAAGCTGTGTGTGGAGAGGCCCACGGGGTGAGGAACCTGCACCCTCTTGGGAAAGGCTCCTCCGGCTGCAGTGGCCTCAGATAACTGCAGCCCTGGCCGACATGTGGCTTGGACTTCACGAAAGACCCTGAGCCCAGCCCTTCCGGCAAAGCTGTTCCTGGACTCCTGACCCTCAGAAACTCTGCGAGATGTAAATGTTTGCTGTCAGAAGCTGCTACATAGCCGGGCGTGGTGGCACACACCTGTAATCCCAGGATTTGGGAGGCTGAGACAGGAGGATCACAGGTTCAAGGCCAGCCTCAGCAACATAGCGAGGCCCTCAGCAACTTAGCAAGACCCCATTTCCAAATAAAACATAAAATAGGGCTGGGGGGGAGGGTGTAGCTCAGAGGTAGAATGTCCCTGGGTTCAATCCTCAGTACTACAAAAGAAGAAGAAGAAGAGGAAGAGGAAGAGGAAGAGGAAGAGGAAGAAGAAGCAGCTGTCTTGAGGTAATTTGTTACATAGCAACAGATAACTTCAATGACACAGGATTCGTCATCTCGTATAGTAAGTGTCTTCAGGGGGATATTACAAGGGGGCTAATTCAGTGACACTTTGATGCCATCAAAAACCCAGGTTCAAGCCGGGCATAGTGGCGCACACTTGTAAACCCAGTACTTGGGAGGCTGAGACAGGAGGATCCAGGTTTGTGGTCAGCCTCAGCTACTTAGTGAGGTCCTCCGGAACTTAGCGAGACCCTGTTTCAAAATAAAGAATAAAAAATAGGGCCGGGGGTGTAGCTCGGAAGTAGAATGCCCCTGGGTTCAATCCCCGGTACCAAAAAAAAAAAAAGCCGGGGAAGCCCCGCACTCTGCCTTCTTGAGTGTGTAGTTTTTGTCTTCACATCGATCCTTTCATGACCTCAAGGTGGCTGCCACAGCTCCAGACACCACATCACCATACAGCCGCATCGCGAGGAAGAGGAAACACACCCTTCCCACCAGGCCCTGGTAGATCTCCCCCTATGCACATTACAAGCACCGGCCCAAACCAGTCACGACCAAGTGGAATCGCTCCGAGTGGCTTGGAAGGATGGCAGGCCCCTGTGCAGGCCACGGAGGCAGGGCGCTCTGCGATCCCTTGGGAGAACCTGCTGCGCTGTGGGCAGCTCTGTGCAGCCCCGGGTGCTGCGCCTTTGAATCGGCGTCGTGCACAAGCTCTGCTCCCACAGGCTGCTTGAGACAGGCGCCGCAGGGCCGGGGTCCGAGAGTGGGGACCTTTCCCCCAGTGTGGGGCTCTACCTCCCCGTCAGCCTGCCTGGGCCTTTCCCAGGTGCCATCCCCCAAATTGCACGTGTCCCTTTGGTCTAGGGATAAGTCCCCTTCCCGACACTTGGGATGGTGTGCGTCTGGGTACGGAGGGACGGCTGCCGGTCACAGAAGGGGTCAGATGAGCCTGAGCGCAAAGGCCGCGGCACCCTGGACTGCCCCGACCTCCGCATCTCCCTCGGGGAGGCCGCATCCGTGGACCGTGGTGAGGGCCACTGGAAAGAGCGTGTGTAAAGTTCCTGGCAACAGTTGCGAGGGCCGCCGCTTGTGGTGTCTAGTCTAAGTCACCATTACAGAGCCCATTAAATCCTTACAGTTATTCTTTGGGGGCTGCTATCTGTGACCTCCTTTTACCAAAACTGATGCTCAGAGAGGCTGAGCAATTTGTCAAAGTCCTGCACAGCAGCGGAGCACAGAGGGCCAATGATAACACGTGGGGTGCTGTTGGGGGCATTGGGCTGTGCTGTATACTGTAGGTGCTCGATAAATGCTGTGATTGGGATCGACAGTTCTGTTATGGGAGCGGTTTAGCAGATGATTGCTTGCGTCTATTGAGTTCTCTCTGAGCACCGACACTTTCAGTCAATGATCTCATTTAAGCTTTGCAGAAATCTTTGAGGCTATATATATCTATAATAGGGCTTTGACAGCCCATATTATAGCGCAGGGGACAGATCAAGGCACAGGACTGGCATTTCTGCCAGGTAGTCTAGCCTCAGTGTTGACCACAGCGCTGTCTCCTGGAAAGAGCTGGCGCTTCCCCGGAAATATGGGTCTGGTTCGAATCCTAGCTTTTCCACTTGGCTCTGTGACCTTGGACAAGTTACTTAATTTGTTGTTGTTGTTTTGGTTTATTTATTTATTTTTTGGGGTACTGGAGGTTGAACCCAGAGGCATTCTACCTCTGAGCTACACCCCCAGCCCTCTTTTATTTTTCAGTTTGAAACGGAGTCTCGCTAAGCTGCTGAGGGTCTCACTAAGTTGCTGAGGATCTCACTAAGTTGCTAAGGCTGGCCTTGAACCTGCGATCCTCCTCTCTCAGCCTCCTTGGGATTACAGGCGTGCACCACCACACCTGGCTTCTAAGACAAATTACTTAATATCCTCGAGCCTCAGTTTCCCCAACTCTTAAACTGGGGATAAATAACAGCTACTGCAAAATAGATGGCTTCATGTTGTTTTTGCTTCTGTGAGATTTAGATAAAAAAAAAAAAGCCACCTTGAAAGCCAGGCGACACGTAGGACGCCAGCGGGCTCCTAATTAATTATCACAGGATGCCCGGCGTGGCTGACATTTATCTCTGATTTTTGTCTTCTCAGAAATCATAAATCTGGTTTTGATTATCACTGCGTGTGCGGATTCTTCCCAACGATCCACGGTCTCATTCTTTTATCTCTTCTCTAAAATATGATCCAATTTACAAAACTTTGACTTACAGCTCCGTCGGAAGCCCAGCTGGTGCGTAAAACCACGGGGCCCACGGCCCGCCAAGCCTGGGTCCCCGGGGCCCACGAGGACCAGGAGCTTCGGTTCTTTTGAACAATAAACGATGTCGTCGTAATAGGAGCAGCGGCAGGTTATGTATCTGTCAGGACAGCCAGAAGCACCGCTTCAGAGCTTAGCCCCATTTGTAGCTTGCCATGGAGACACCCGCAGAATAGAAAGAAAATGGCCACCTTCCCCCGGCTTGGATGACTGTGTGTGTGTGTGTGTGTGTGTGTGTGTGTGTGTGTGTGTGTACGGGGATTGAACCCCGGGGCATTCTACCTCCAAGTTACATCCTCAGCTCTATTTTATTTTGAAACAGATTCTAAGTTGCTGAGGCTGGCCTCGAACCTGTCATCCTCCTATCTCAGCCTCCCAAGTACTAGGATTACAGGCGCGTGCCCCCACGCCCAGCCCCGGATGTCATCTCGAGATCTGCTTTTCTGGGGATTCCCAAAGGCGCAGGGCTGCGGCATTTGCTCGGCTCAGCTTCCTCGTCTGTAAAATGGGGGTGAATCTCTGCACCCGAGCGCATCCTACACATTGCAGGATAAATGGAGCCGGGCCTGGGAAAGTGCTGGCCCAGAAAATGCTTCTAGAATCTGAATTGATCGAGTCTTTCACGTCACTCTACAGAAGCTCTTCGAGCAATTCCTAGGGAGGCAGAAGAAACGCGAGACGGGGTCGCTGCCGCTAACGAGGTCCCCGTTCAGCTGGGAACAGACTGTGTGCGTTCCCTAGAGCAGTGTTTCCTAAGGCTTCATTAAACCTGAGCCTTCTCTGCATACACTGAACTCTTTCCCTTTCTAGTATTATTTGCAACTTCAAAACACTAAATGAGCTGGGCATGCTGGTGCACACCTGTAATTCGAATATTTGGGAGGCTGAGACAGGAGGATCACAGGTTCAAGACCAGCCTCAGCAGCATAGTGACACTCTCAGCAACCTAGAAAGACCCTGTTTAAAAAAAAAGGAGGGGGCTGGGGGTGTAGCCCAGAGGTATAATGCCTCTGGGTTCAATCCCCGGTACCACACATACAAATAAAATAAAATAAATGAAACCTTCCCAGGAATAAAACAAAGACAACAGGGACTACTCCAAGAGAAATGAAAATACACGTCCACATAGAAACCTCTACCAGAAAGTTCACAGCAGCGTTATTCACAAGAGTCAAAAGGTGGAGGCAACCCGAGTGTCCACTAACGGATGACTGGATACACAGAACATGACTCGTACCCAGGCAATGGAATATTACTTGGCCATGAAAAGGAACGAAGTATCGACACATGGCACAACATGGTTGAACGTGGAAGCTATTATGCCAAGTGAGAGAAACCAGTCACAAAAGACTGTGTATTGTAGGATTCCATGATCGTACGTGAAAGTCCAGAACAGGGAAATCTACTAGAGATAGAAGTTAGATTTGCTTAGGGCCAGGAGGGAGGATCCTAGATGGGAGGATTAAAAAAATAAGTAAGTAAATGAAACAGTGACTACGTGTGTCTGTCGCCCTCGCCACCTACGGAAACACCTACCGACAGGGACAATCATCACATTTGTCCCCAAATTTGCAAGCCTTGGAGGCTGTCCAGAGAGGAGAGGGTGGGCTAGAGGTATTGGGAAACCTTAGGGATGGGGAGGGGTTAAAGACACAGTAGACTCCCCCCGGGAGGGAGATGGTGGAGCCGGACGCTCTGGGAACTCACGGAAGGGCTGGGGCATCTCCAGGGCAGGTGGGGGTGTGGGAGGAGTCAGGTCAGAGCGGGACAGGGTCGGTTGTGGGGGTCAGGGAGCCATGCTGGATTTCATCCTGTAGCTCCAGGGGCTCGTTGGACATGTGTCCTGGGTTCCATTCCCAGCACCAAACAAACAAAAGACACAGTGAGGCTGTCCTTCTGTCCCAAAGTCTTTACTCTTTTACACACACACACACACACACACACACACACACACACACCAGCAGCAGCAGCAGCAACACATCCCAGGCCTCAAATGTGGAGGTGTGTGTATGTGTGTGTGTGTGTGTGTGTGTGTGTGTGTGTGTGTATGGTACCGGGGATGGAACCCAGGGGCATTCTACCTCCAAGCTACACCCCCAGCCCTATTTGTTATTTGAAAACAGGGTCTCGCTAAGTTACTGAGAGCCTTGCTGAGGCTGGCCTCAAACCTGCGATCCTCCAGTCTCAGCCTCCCAAGTTTGAGGATGACAGGCATGTGCCACCATGCTGGCTATGCGAGGCCTTTTTTTTTTTTTTTTTTTTTGTGCAGTACCGGGGATTGAACCCAGGGGCGTTCTACCTCTGAGCTACACCCCCGGCCCTATTTTTTATCCTTTATTTTGAAACTGGGTCTCATGAAGTTGTGGAAGCCTCACTAATTAGCTGAGGCTGGCCGCAAACCCTGATCCTCTGGTCTCAGCCTCCCATGTACTGGGATTACAGGTGTGCACCACCACACCTGGCATGCGAGGCCCTTTTGAAGGAAGCGACCAGTGGCCTCCCAGGCAGGGAATCTTCGGGGACCCATTTCCTGAACCTCCCTTCTTCAGAACTAGGCGGAAAGACCCGGCTCCCTCTGGATCCCCAGAACAAATCCATTCTGCCCTCCTGGGCCCCAGGACGGTGGAGTCTGTGCCTGCTCAGCCTAAGGACAAGTAAATGGGCCCCAGGGAGCGGGGTGACCACGTGGGGGCCCTGGGGACACTAAGCAGGCCCAGGGGTCCGGCACCCCTACCTGCCTTCTGCAGCAGCGCCAGGCTGCAGGAGGAACCATGCTAATCCGCGCGGGTCCCCAGGGGAGCCCCTGGGCTCCATCTCTAATCAGGTCGCTACTCTCATTTAGAGGTTTAATGCGCCGTCCCTCATAGGGGACACACCGCGGCAGCTGCGCAGGACCTGCCTCCCTCCCCTCCAACCTTCTCCCTCTGTCTTCTCCACATGGGAGACCTCGCCCCTGAGGGTCCTCGGGCGCCATCTGCACTGCGTCCTGTCCCCAGGACAGCTCCGAGCCCCGACCGCTGCGCAGGTCACTTTAGATGAGGGTGGACGGGTGCCTGTCTGTGGGACTGGGTGATCGCCCAAAGAGATGAGCCACGAGAAATAGTTTCGGGCAGCACTGCGCAGGGCCTGCAGTCCTCAGGCCCGCTCCCTCCATATTCTGAGCAGTCCCTTTCTGCCTCCTCTCTTTGGCAGTCAACCCCTGTCTGCGCTTCAAGACGCAATTGCACATCAGCTTCTCCAAGAAAGCGCTCTCTGCCTCTCCCAATGCCTGCCCATTTCTTTCTTTTTCCTTCTCTCTCTCTCTCTCTCTCTCTCTCTCTCTCTCTTCCTTCAGTACTGGGGATTGAACCCAAGGGCATTCTACATCCAAGATACACCCCTGGCCCTTTTTTATTTCATTTATTTATTTATTTATTATTTCAGTACTGGAGATTGAGCCCAGGGGCATTCTACCTCCAAGCTAAACCCCCAGCCCTATGTTTTATTCTTTATTTTATTTATTTTTTATTTTTTTTTTTTGCGGTACCGGGGATTGAACCCAGGGGCGTTCTACCTCCGCGCTACACCCCCGGCCCTATTTTTTATACTTTATTTTGAAACTGGGTCTCACGAAGTTGTGGAGGGCCTCACTAAGTAGAGAGAGAGAGAGGCAGAGAGACAGAGACAGAGAGACAGAGACAGAGAGAGAGCTGAGGCTGGCCCCGAACCTGGATCCTCCGGTTTCCACCTCCCAAAGTATTGGGATTACAAGCGTGCGCCACCACGCCCGGCTTATTCTTTATTTTGAAACAGGGTCTCACTAAGTTGCGGAGGACCTCGCCAAGTAGCTGAGGCTGGCTGCGAACCTGCGATCCTCCAGTCTCAGCCTCCCAAGTACTGGGATTACAAGCATGTGCACCATGCTCAGCCCTTTTTTATTTTGAAGCAGAGTCTTGCTAAGTTGCTGAGAATCTTGCTGTTACTGAGGCTGGCCTTGAACCTGTGATCTTCCTGCTTGGTCTCTCAAGTGCTGGGATTATAGGCATGCACCACCAGGCCCAGCTAAATCTGGCCATTTCTGGTCGACCAAAGGGCTTCCTGTGTTGTCTAGGAACTGTGTGTTTGTGGGTCTCTCTCTCTGTCACCCCACCGTGAACCATGGGGGACAGTGACCGTCAATGCATGCTATTCTTGACCCCAGCATCTGCACTCACGCTCAACCCCTGTTTGGGATGGGAAGAGGGAGGCAGGCTCTGCAGAGTTCAAGGCAGCGACGATGCAGGTCAAGTACCAGGTCCCCGGCCTCGACTCCATCTCCGCAGCCGGCAGAGGCGGTGGACTGTGGCAGCCTCAGTTTCCCATCTGCACAATGGGACCGACCCATGGCTGCCTCTGGGGGCACCTGTGAGGATGGCTTAGGCCATCTGTATATAATGAAAACTTAACTACTTAATTAAAACTCAGCTACCACGCACAAGAAAGCAATCCAGAGAGCTCGCTTCTGGGGTTTTTTTCTTTTCTTTTTCTTTCTTTCTTTTTTCTTTTTCCTTTTCTTTTCTTTTTTTTTTCTTTCTTTTTTTGGTACTGGGGATTGAACTCAAGGGCATTCTACCTCTGAGTTACACCCCCAACTCTTTTATTATTTTATTTTATTTTTTGCGGAACTGGAGGTGGAACCCAGGGGCATTCTACCTCTGAGCTACACCCCAGCCCTATTTTTTATTCTTTATTTTGAAACAGGGTCTCACTAAGTTGCAGAGGCCTCACTAAGTAGCTGAGGCTGGCCGCGAACCCGGATACTCAGGTCTCAGCCTCCCAAGTACTGGGATTACAAGAATGCGCCACCACGCCCAGCCTTATTTTTTAAATTTTCGAAACAGGGTCTTGCTAGTTGCTCAGAGTCTGGCTAAATTGCTGAGGCTGGTGTCAGATTGGCAATCCTCCTGTCTCAGCCTCCCAAGTCCTGGGATGACAGGTATGCGCCACCACACCTGGCTCTAGAGAGAGCTCATTTCTTTTCTTCTTCCCTTTTAAGAACCACTTCATTGAGGTATACTTGACATTTACTAAACTGAACATATTGCATCTCGATGAATCTGGGGAGAGGGCTTCATGGTAAGACCATCCTGGGGGGCACCTTCCCCTACCGTGAAGGACCAGGCTGGCCCACGGTGGGTGGGGGGATCGCCCTCTCCTTTGTCTGTGGTCTTAATCCCAGCGATGGATGGCACGCAGAGCTTATTTTTCCTGTTGAGATGTAGAGAAAGGTGTCCCTGTCCGCGAAGGACAGAAGTGAAAGAAAGCCACTTCAGTCTTAGTAGCCAATGTCTAGCTTGGCATCCAAGAAGAATGAATTGATAACAAGGGTCATTAATCCCCAGCGCAGGATCCACCGGCACAGGTCATAGGATTTCAATTACTGGAGGGCTCTTGTCTGCTGAAGGACTCCTGTTTCTACAAGACAATGTTTAACTGCCTCAGCCCCCCGTGTGCCCTCTCCCCATAAAAGGCCCACTCTTAACATATTTTCCTGGTTCATTTTGTGTTTGTTTTTAATATTCAGCCAAGTATTACATGAATGCATGCAAACTATTCGAAAAGAAGTAAAATATAAAAGAGAATGTGCCTATTTTCTTCTCTCACCACAGAGGTGACCGCTGTTAATTATTTAGTGTGAGTGCATTAAACATCTGTCCTACATCTGTAGACACATGTGTGACGTGGATACATATGTAGCATTTTAAAAACATACAAAGCCAGACATGATGGCTCCTGCCTGTAATTCCAGTACTTGGGAGGCTGAGATAGGAGGATAGCAGGCTCAAGGCCAGCCTCAGCAGCTTAGCGAGACCCTCAGCAACTTAGCAAGACCTTGTTTCAAGACTCATTTCGATCTTCCTTATTCTCTTGGACGACTGGATGACATTCCATTGCGGTGACAAACTGCCACGTGTGCGCCCTCTCAGACTTGTGGGCCCGAGGTCACTCCCAGTTCATCAGTAATACAAAATGTGCGTCTTTGTCCACGTTGTACAAGTATTTATGTCAGATCGTCCCAGAAGTGAAATTACAGACTTGCTGTCAGGCACCATTTACTTTTTTTTAAATTTTATGTGGTCTCAGGGGTTGAACCCAGGGGTGTTCTACCTCTGAGCCACACCCCCAGTCATTTTGACTTTTTTTGTTTTGAAATAGAGTTTTGCTAAGTTGCTGAGGGTCTCACTGAGTTGCCAAGGCTGGCCTCAAACCTGCGATCCTCCTTTCTCAGCCTCCCAAGTACTCGGGATTACAGGTGTGCATCTCCACACCCGGCTCCATTTACATTTTGATAGAATGATCAAATTCCTTTCCAAAAAGCCATACCAAATTCCACTAGCAGTGGAATTGGATTCCCCCGCACTCTTGCCCACACCAGGAATCATCCAGCTTTTATTTTGTGCACACGACTCTCAGGTAGAAATGAAGTCGCCTGACGCCGCGTTTCCCGGATTGCTGTGAAGCCAGGCATCTTTTCACATGTTTACGGCCATCAGCTTCTTTCTGCCGGGTGCATACATTTACCTTTTACAATGTCCCACCGCCCGGGCTCACCTGCCCTCGGTGCGGTGCGTCGAGACGTCTCCTCTGTGGGCACACGCACTTGCGCCTCCTCAGTGACTGTCTCATGTGACACCCGCAAACTTCTAATCAGTTCCTTATCGTTGGGCCTCTAAGGTCTCCCCCATCTTCTGCTGTGTTGGCCAAAGCCACGCTGAATATCGCTACCGCCAAGACACAGGCTGAACGCTTCCTTAGTCCCTCGGGATGAGTTCCTCGTAGTAGAATTGCTGGTCAAAAGTCGGGCATGGCATGGCCAGGCATGGTGGCGCAGGCTTGTAATCCCAGTACTTGGGAGGCTGAGACAGGAGGATTGCAGGTTCAAGGCCAGCCTCAGCAACTTAG
>PVJS01029935.1:0-24434 GCA_004027185.1 Glis glis
AAAAAAAAAAAAAAAAAGGAAGGGAAGGGAAAAAGGAAGGAAGAGGGAAAAGAGTGAAAGGAAAAGGAAATATAAGAAAGAAATGAGATTTTGTGCTGGGCCTGTTGGCACAGGCCTGTAATCTGAGTACTTGGGAGGCTGAGACAGGAGAAATCACAGGTTTGAGGCCAGGCTCAGCAATTTAGCAAGGCCCTCAGCAACTTAGTGAGACTATTTTTATAAAAATAAAATAGGGCTATTGGGTATAGCTCAGAGGTAGAATGCCTGGGTTCAATCCTCAGTACAAGAGAGAGTGGGAGGAGGAAGGAGGGAGGAAGAAAGGAAGAGATTTTGAACACATTCTCAAAATGAGGCTTTCCCCCGACCCACAATAAAATGATTAAGAGATTTATAAATGGTTAAGAGATTTTTTTTTAATCTAACCATGACTTCAGACGGGCAGCACATAGCTAGGAAAATCAATCAAGAACCCATTAAAGAAAAAGTCCCATTCTCTTCAATGAGGATGTTTTCAGGATTATTGTTTCTGTTCATAAATTGGATTATTTGAAATGTTGTTATGTAACTTGGATGAATTAGGAAATAGTAGCTTTTTAGAGAAAATGACAGCTTTGTGTTATTGGCCAAGACAGAACAATGGCAAGTTTAAGCTAAATTCAGTTTTAAAGCCACCACTTAAATCACAAGCATTTTCAAAGACGAGCATTACATTGAGATATACATATGGGAGAGAGCCCTGGGGAAGCTCACCAAGTGCTGTGTGCATGTGTGTCCCTATCACCCCGAACTGCATTATGATGTGAGACTGCAAGGCACCCATAAAGATATATTTTTAAAAAGAGATATACATATATGGTTATAAAATAAATTTGACCAATTTGAATATATATATATATATTCTTTACCATTGGTTTAATAAAATAGTTGAAGCATAGACATGGTGCCGAGTCCATTTTCAACTATGTAATTTTTCTGCCCTCCCATAACCCTTATCTTTCTTTATTCAGTTTAATTTCTTCTGTCAAAAAAGAAAACTGAGGCCGGGCGTGGTGGCGCACGCTTGTAATCCCAGTACTTTGGGAGGCGGAGACCGGAGGATCCGGGTTCGCGGCCAGCCTCAGCTCGCTCTTTCCCTGTCTCTCTCTCTCTCTCTCTCTCTCTCTCTTTAGTGAGGCCCTCCGCAACTTCGTGAGACCCGGTTTCAAAATAAAGCATAAAAGAAAATAGGGCCGGGGGCGTAGCGCAGAGGTAGAATGACCCTGTGTTCAATCCCTGGTACTGCAAAAAAAAAAAAAAGAAAACTGTATATGCAAAACATATGTATATGTATATACATATTATATATATATATATATATATATTTCTGCTGTCAAAAAAGAAAACTGTATATACAAAACATATGTATATATATGATATATATCATAGGTTAATTCTATTTTCCCAGGGAATTATATTTTTAAATCTCTCATTTGAAATTTCACATTTTGAAATGTCCTATAAAAATCTATTTGAAATGATGTAAGAGACAGATTGAGGAGACAGTATGTAAATACCAAAGTCCAAAACAGGAACATACCCACTGGCAGCCATGGATTTCCCCCAAACCCATCCCCAGCCAATTGATTTCCTATTTTGTCTCTAATTCCACTCATTTTCCTTTGCCTCATACCTCTAATCCTCAAGCATCACTATAAATTCTTCCTCCCAGAATCAAACTATAGGACGTGCCCCAGCTTGGACTCTCCTTCCTCAACAACATCAGCCCCTCGAGTCAGCCTCTTGTCCAGGGCTCACAGGATGTCACCTCAATACTGGGTGCTACCTCCCAAAATACTGTATTCTAGACTTGTGATTATACCCATCTGGTCTTCCAAATTATGTAAAATAAACTAAGCATCTGATTTATCATACACGAAATTTAAAATTCCATGGTTGAAACTACCCAAAACAAGAACTACTAGCTAACTTTCACTGAGTATTTAAGTTACATCAGGAATGATTCCTAAGTATTGTCACATTTTATCCTCATGCAACCCTTTAAGGACGTGCCCATATTATGCCCTAATTTTCAGTTATTCAGAAGCTCATTAGTGGTGACAAAGATGAGTTTCAAATGCAGTCAGCCATCCTCCGAGGCCCCTTCTGTGACTCACCACACTACACTACCTGGGATAACTGATAAGCAGATGAATAATGAACAAATTCCTGACACTACTCTAAAGAATGACTGTAGAAAGCAGGTACATGACAAGAAAATCAAGAGTAATAATTTTCTTAGCATTCCATTTTGATTATACTCTTTTTTTCCCTATCAGTTATAAACCACTGGGTTAGTCGACTACTTCACAGCTTTCTTGATTGTTCCTTTTAGAGGCCCCAATCAAAAAATAAGTGTTACAAACTCATAGTTCTGGTATCCTGGGGCTATTAGAGCTTTATAAAAAGTGTCATGAGACCAATGAATAATTGTTCTGAGAATGTAATGGTTTTCTGCTACAAATGATACACAGCCAGTAAAATACAAAAGAGATGATGCACCAGAGTGAGCTTTCAAAGCCATGAATTAAATGATGTCAGTTCCATGTTGAGATTCTTAACAGGCTTCCCAGCTAACAGAGGGCAAAGTCCCCCATGATCTGGTCCCAGTCCCTCTCTGCGGATTTATTTCCTCCACATTCTCATCCTCCTTCAGGTCTTCATCAGGATGCCCCCTGAACTTCATTCAGGTGTCCACTTAACCACGTTTCCTCCTATCTTTCACTCTATAGTCACTCATTTCCTTGTTTTCCTGTCTTCAATGTAGTCCACAAGGTCCCGCCCCAGATCCTGTTTACTATGGTATCCTCCACACCTAATATCTGTTAACTCAAAACAGATATCTGTTGAATAAGTGAAAGTTAAACTGTTCAAGATTTAGAACTGTATGGGACACTCCTCATCCAATCACAGAGAGACCATTTCACTTTTTTATCTCCTTACCCATGACTCACATCAGTGATGGGCCACATTTTAATTTGATGCCTAAGGGCTAGAAAGTTCAAAATCAAACTCTTCCCTCTTACTTTTGCTTATTTGGCTCCTTTTCTTTTCTAATAGTGTCAGCATTTAAAAGAAAATGGTTTTCTCCCTATAGAACTGGCCAATTGATAATAATTTCAAATAGTTGCCCTTTTTTGCAGCAAAAGCACCACTGAGTTGAAATGCTAAAGAGCTATTTTGCAGCTGTATACACTTACCAAACACACATGCATGCAGACACATGCACACATGTGCTTACACACACAGTGAAAACCTGCTAAAAATACCTATCCAGGAGCACAGGATTAGGTAGAAGGAGACACCAGAAAATATGTGACAATCTCCTTCATTATTTTTCAACTGAAAAATAAAGGCTATCAGTAATTCTGCAACATAAAATTAAAATGTCACCGCCATTAGAGAAATAATTATTACCAAACCACCCACATCTGTATTCATCTCTAGTATATCTCCACAAATAGCCACAGATATAATCAATCCACACACTCAGGACACTACTGACAGGTAAAGGAAATGTGATTGTTTCAAGAACCTACACAACCCAACCCTGAACAAGTTCTAACAGTCGCTGGTAACTGCACATACCAAACCCTGCTTTTATCTTCAAAGAAACTTGTATCGCCCACATAAATTGACCCAGATTATAAATTGTGGATAGTTGTAAAGATAAAATGTTTAAAGTGTGTTAATTTCCCAGACACTGTGGGTTTTGTCCAGAACACTTGGTGTCTCTCTTTACAGGGTCCCTGGTGCAGTTCGAATAGATGACTAGTGCTTCGCCCACCTAGGATGAGGTGTCTGCCTCCTGGGGACATTGCCCGACCCTCTTCCTACTGCTGCTCGTAATTCTAGCCGAGGCTGCCAGAAACATGCCGACAGTGGATGGCAGGCAAAACCAGGACATGCACAGAGCGTCAGAGCTTTTAACCACTGCCTTTCAGTAGGATTGTCCTCAAAACAAGTTCCTCAATTTTATTACTCTGAGCTACTGATCTTCCTTTTAGAGACAAAAGCCCAAAAAACAATTGGGAAGTGACTTGCCAGGTAACATCACCAATCGCTGAAGCTAAATCAGACTCAAAGGGGAAAAAAAGTTCCCTGTCTTTACTCAGATTATATCAATGATATGACAATCTCAAGGTTCCCCTAAGAGAGAAACCTGCCACAAAGGAGTAACAAAAAACACATAGTCACACAAAGTCTCTGAGTTGTCCTAGCACATTCTCTTTCCAGTGTGTCTCCATCCACCTGGAAAAACTCATTCAAAGATCCCTGCTCTTGCTAAAAGCTCTAACCAGGACCACACATGTTGCCTAGCCAAAGAAAAGGGGAAGGCAAGTAATATAGGCTCACTCTTGCCCTTGACCCATGCAGCTAATCCCAAGAAACATAAAAACCCCTCCTTTGAGACATTTACAACATGGAGCAGGGCCTCCCTGGACGTGAGTAAGAGAAAGCATGGTCTCCGGTCCCCATTCATCCTTCAGGAAAGATCATCACATTGTCCGGGCAGTGGACAGCCACAGTGGACCAATCCTTCTTTCTCTATCCAGTCTCAACTTTTCTTCCTTTAATGTTCCATGGCAACCCAAGTTTTCAGGGAATTCCAAAGTGACTATGAGAAGCAGTTCATACTGCCTCCATCTGCTGAAGATGTTTCAAACAAGATGCTATCGTGAATAGGGAGCTGAAAACAAAATTCCAGGCACACCGATCATGCAACAGCAAAGGTTACCATTTCCATCATGCACAGCTCAGGTTCTTTTTAGTGGATGACAGTAATTGCTGAGAAGTTCTAGAGGGAGCATGCATTAGCTGTTCTTCTACAGCCTCTCTACTACTTATAATGAAAGCGAGCCCCACATGCAATTCTGCCACACTTGTTGCCTGATTAACCTTATTAGCATGCTCTTTCTGTTAACTGGATGAACTCCCAGCCTTTCTACTTCTTGCTGTCACACTACTGACTTCCATGAAAGGTTTTTGGGAGGCAGACGCAATATTCTCGAAGCAGATACTCTGTCTTTGGTGTTATTCTACTAGAAATCCTCCTAAACAATAACTACCATCCCTGTTCTTGCTAAAACTCTGCCCAGGATTATTTAGGGATTAAGTTTTGAATGCTATGCTTAAAGAATAGGCTATAGAATTCAGGATCTCTTAGAATTTGTTTATGCAAAAGTGAAAAGTGTCTTTAAAAATATTCTAGTCCATCTACCTGTCTTGAACACCTTTAAATTTATCAATATGAGCCTATTTCTTATATCCATCATAATAACAAGGAAAAATTCCATTGATTAAAGAAATATACCTGACATTCACCATCATAATTAGCAAACCACTTTAAAAGGTGGTTTTCTAAAGTAATACTTGATGTTCACCTCTAAGGTGTGGATTCTCTGCTAGGGTACTTGACTACTCCAAGAGTCAAAGCTCTAGCTAATAGAAATTACCTAATGCATGCGAGGCTAAGATATTTGAAATTAAATAAGATGAATCACAACTAGATGGGATGAATATAGTTTTAATTATTACTAAGTTAACAAGAAATTTTTTTTTCAAAGTAATTCACCACATCCTCACTCAGTTGGCAAACAGAAAAGAAGGTAATGTGGAAGGAAACTCAGAGGCTTCTGCCTTTGGGCTAAAGAGAAAATCCTCCAAGAGTACACATGAAAGGTCTTCTTGCCCCTGAGTAAGAGCAGAGCAATAGATTAGTGTTTGTATGGGCGTGTGTGTGTGTGTGCGTGTGTACGCATGCATGTGTGCGTGCTCTGTGTGTGTCCACGCCCAATGAAGTAAACATCTTTTTCTAATTTTTATTGTGGTTTCTTGCTTTGTTCCCCATCTGGGTTGAGCTTAATTTATAACCTCTGCTCCACCCCCTAGTGGAAGGGTCTGTTCTAAAAAAGGAAGACTGAAATAAAGATAATCTTACAATTAAAAACCAAGAAACTTCAGTGCTTGGAATTATAGAGGCTTCCATATAAAACTGCTTCTTCCTTTGAGTTTCAAAGCCAGAAAATACAAACTTGGCAGAACTAACTCTTCATGAATGTACTATTAAGCTAAAGCTTAATGCCAAAATCCACTTAGATGGCATTGTTTGAAATGTTTGCAATATGTGATTTGATTAATAAAATTATTAAGTGAGCTGGGCGTGGTGACACATACCTATAATCCCAGTACTTAGGAGGCTGAGACAGAAGGATCACAAATTCGAAGCTAGCCTTAGCAATTTAAGGATATTCTCAGGAACTTAGTGAAACCCTGTTTCCAAATAAAAAATAAAATAGGGCTGGTGTATAGCTCAGAGGTAGAGTGCCACTGGGTTCAATACCTGGCACCATACCAAAAAAAAAAAAAAAGCCTAAGGGTATGCTTACCTTTATGCATCAATAATTTCCACTACATGTATTTTGGATTTCAGACGAGATTGGGCGCGTTCAGGGTGGTATGGCCGTAGACGTATTTTGGATTTCAAATACATTCTTTAGTCCCTCAAAATTTTGACCAATATAATCTTTGCTTTGAGTTTGAGACATCCTGCTGGAGAGGAAGTTTATTGGTTTTTAGTGTTTCTGGAGATAAAACGACTTCATGAGTAGAGATAACCTGAGAGACCTCTAATCTCAAGAGAATCTTCCTAGCCATCCAGTCTGTCCAAAGGTGAAATATCATGTCTGGAAACAAAGTGATTTCCTAGTCCCTAGAGGTAAGGCTAGTTTTTATTCTACTTCATTTCCTTGTATTGTTTATTCTCCTGCATCTCTTTTCTTCTGGTTCACTGACATTTCCCTAACTCCGTTTCTAAACGCAAATCTATAAACACAAACCCATGTGCTTCCACCCACATATCATTCTGAATAGATGTGTTTCTTGATTTCTTCTGAGACAAGGTTCAAAAGGAACTTTTGCTAATCAAGTGTGTAAAAGAAAAAGGCAGGAAGCATGGGGACACAAGAACAGATCCATTTGTAAATTATAATTGGTCTAAAGCTTTAAAGGGGGGAGCATTTTGCAGGTCCAGTTGAGGCTCAGTGCCTCTTCAATTCTCTTTCTTAACACCTCCAAAGTAATCATTTCTGGCTCTGATCTACTTTCCCTCTGCAAATCCTACTCTTCTACCCCAAAGATTCTAGCTCTGACTATAAATACCCTACCATTGCTGCTTTTGTCTCCCTTGAAGGTCACTATTACCAGACTCCTGGTACCTGCTCATGCTTTCGCCTGAAGCACAAAGTACCAGGGTGGGTGTTGATTGATTATATCTTTTACGAAAGTTAGGCTGTTTGGTCCGTTGCTCCAAGCTGGTGCCAGATGGCTTTGATGTCAGATGCCATTGTGCCCAAAGTCTGTGTACTCACTAAGTATCTGCTCATTTTGAAGCCAACTCTCCCTTTTGAGCCCACTCAGTACCTTTCTTTTCCATTAGAAGGTACTTCCAACTCTCACCTCACTCAGAAACTGGAGGTAATTGACATATCTCAAACCTGTTGATTAAGCCCTCCCTGGGCTAGGGTGGTGAGCATAAACTTCCCCAGGCTCCTTTTTTGACTGGTGACTCAACCTTTGGCAGTTATCAGAGAAGTAGTTTACCAAACTTTTAACTCTCTATATTGTTCAAATGGTAAAATACTTGATTATATGTTTAGAGAAAGACACATACTTTTCCCCTAAAGGAAGAAGGAAATATCATTATTTCACCGAAAGATGACTTTCGACATGACATAAATGACTTTTTAAAAAAATAAAAGTCCAACCTTTGTCTAGCTAAGAAGATTTAAGTGCAGGTAGCATAAAATAAATGCTAAAAATCCAAAATATATGTTCAAGGACAGTGACATTCTGAGAAACTCTTGCAATCTATGATTCCTGAGCTTGTGAGAAATAGCCCTCAACTGGAAATTAAAAGGCCCTTCTGAGAGGGTATGATTTATAAACCTCAGCCCCCTTAAGGCATATCAGAAAGTTCCCCTAAGAAAAGAGACACAAAAAGTGAAGAAGAGAAACAAAATCAGATCAATAGGATCTTTCACAACTAAATTCATTTTTGAAAAGGAAAGCTAGAACAATTATTGTTGTACGAAAATTTCTAGTCCTCTTTTCCACTGAAAGTTATAAAGAAAGAAAACTCCAGGCCTCTCTACAATAGTAGTTTACTGTTAGAATTAAAATACGTGGAAAGCACAAAATATACGGCCTGGAAGAAGTTGGTTGGCATACACATCCACCAAATGGAACCCACCCAGCAGTCCCAAGCAGCAAGACTCCAAGGAATCTAAATGTCCTAGTGTCTTTCCTCCTCATTCTGCCCTTCCATTCATCAGGGTTTTCATGGACTTCTATTCCATAATCAATACACTCCTATAGACTGAAGTATGTTTACTAGTTGATTAATATTTTTGGCATTACAATATTTTCTACTTTTCAAATCGACTCCTTTTTAACTATAAGTTCTCTTCCTTCTTACTTCTATCATTTTATTAATGATACTCATGCTGTAAGTAGCACAAGTAATATTTAAAGATTTCACTCCAGTGGATTTTTTTGGTATTTAATAAAGGAAATACAAAGTCAAATTTGACAGTTCTACTAATTATTTACACTCTAACATATACAATAAAGTAGTATACAATAAATTCATGTAAATATACAATAAATAAAAATGCAGATATTTTATATAAAATGCAATCAATATAAATAAAAACCCCAATATGTAATAAATAATACAATACTCAATATTCTCCTTCTCTACTAGAGATAGGTTCCAAGACCCCAGTGGATGCCAGAAACTATAGATAGTACCAATCCTACATATACTGTTTCTCCTTATATATACATACATACCTATGATAAAGCTTAAATTATAAGTTATGCACAGTAAGAAATTAACAATAACTTTTAATAAAATAGGCAATTACAAAACTACACTACAATAAAATTGCTGGCATCATTATTCTTGTACTTTGTAACCATTAATAAGTAAAATAAGGATATTTGAATGCATATTCTTGCAATATCGAGACAGTCATTCTGATAACCAGATGGCTCCTGAGTGACTAATGGTAGTAGCATATACAAATGTGGGTACGCTGCACAAAGGGTGATTTATCTTCTGGGCAGGATAGAGTGGAATGCCACTGAATTCCTCATATACGCAGAAGGGTGCACAATCTAAAACTTATGAATTGTTTATACCTAGGGTTTTCTATTTAATATTTTCAGACTGCAGTTGACCGCGAGTAACTGAAACCACTGAAAGTGAAGTTGCAGATAAGGGAGTTCTACTGAACAATAACAATAATAATAAACACAACAGCATAATAAATTAAAGTATACAAGCAAACAAATGCAATAAATTCAAGAAAGAAATGCAGTAAATACAAAATATAAAAATAAAAATGCAATAAATTCAAGAAATAAGCACAATAAACAATATATTTAAGTAATTCAAGTAATTTACACTCTACCATAGACACTATAGCACCAAAGGTAATTCCCACTATGAGTGATGTAAGAAGTAAGTTTTCTGTTTCTCTCTTCTCTGACTCTGAATAAAAAAAGTTAACAAATACTTCTGGTGCTCAGTTCCCTTATTTATAAATAAGAAGGCAATGTCAGTCTGCATTATTCTCCAGGTTTTTGTATCCATAAATATCCTACAGTTTTATACATATTTGATGTTTGAGAAGGAAGAGTAAAAGAGTAGCAAACACTACTAATGGCCTACTCAAAAGAGTCCCCTTCCTCTTTAGAACCCCAATTTTATTGGGAACAGCAATATGCATAATGCTGAAAGTCACCGTGTGAGATAGACAATTAGACAAAAACAGAAACTGCTGAGTGGAGCTTTAGGGAAAGTCTTTGAAAATAGATTTTGCTGGCGCTCTCTTGGCCCATCACATTTTATCCACTTCCAGATTCCCTGAACATGGATATGAATCTGGAGAGGGAGCAGCCAACTTGTAACCATGAGGTAGCAAAAAAAAAAGGTTCAAAATCTCACATTTTGGGAGAAAGGAATAGGTAAAATCAGCCTGGGACTCTAGCAGCATCCCTGGATTATCTGTCCCCAGATTTCTTTGCATGTATGCATGTCTATCTATCTGTCTCTCTGTGCATGTGACACATATAAGTTTCTATTTTTAAACCACCACTGTAACTCCTAAGGTAAATCCAATTCTAAATGGTATAGAAAGAGAGGAAAGAGAAAATAGAATAACATCTAGATCATTGTTTTCATTATATAATATTTAAAATAAAACATTTCATGTTATTTACATTCTAACATATGCAACAAAGAAGTATACAATAAATTCAAGTAAACGTGTATAATAAATATAAAATACAGATATTTTGTGCAAAATGCAATCAATTTAAGTAATAAATCCAATATATAATAAATAACACAATATACTGTATTCTTCCCTCTCCACTGGGGTTATATTCCAAGTCACTTTGTCAAAAATGACTTAGTTGTCTTCAGGAAGAGATTAGAAAAGGAAGCTCTAGGGGTTTGGGGGTGCAGCCCACTGTTTCCTGACTTTTGAAACCTGATGAATAATTTTGTATTGCCTAGCACCACCCTTCATTTCACTGATAAATGGTGTTTCTTCAATTCATTTATGTCAACAGATACAGTCTCCAGGAGTTCATTCCCTGGAGATAAGAGCTCTAATGGCCACAGGACCTTTGCCCACTGAGAGAGCTCAGCAGGGTGATGGCCCTTCGTGGAGCTCAAGCTTAGAAGGAACACAACATTGAGATGAATCAAGCACTACGATAGGAACTTCCTGTAGGTACCAAGGTCTCACACAGTGAATTGTATTGTTCTCCCCAAAAAAAGTTAGGAAATCAGTCGAAATGAGAACCTGAATTCTTTTTAAAAGTTAAGTACTGAATGATCCCTTAGGAAATCCCCAAAGCTTTATTCAGTGGTTGGACCAAGAAAACTACCATCTTTGTTTCCTTAACCCTAGTAACATAGACATATGAGCAAGCTGGAGATATGCACATGTCCTATTTCTACTAACCCTTCGTCCTACCCTCACCCACTGCCCCCACAAGGCACACAAGTAGCGTGTGTGCACACACATACCTTCCCCAGTTGAGAATATATCCCTTTGAAGGCAGTGGCTCTTTTTCATTATCTTTGCACTTCTATTTATTATAGTTTTATAGTTTTTGTTTGTTTGTTTGTTTGTTTGTTTGTTTGTTTGTTTGCGGTACCGGGGATTGAACCCAGGGGCATTCTACCTCCGTGCTACACCTCCGGCCCTATTTTTTATACTTTATTTTGAAACTGGGTCTCACGAAGTTGCGGAGGGCCTCACTAAGTAGAGAGAGAGAGAGAGAGAGAGACAGGGAGAGAGACAGCGAGAGAGCTGAGGCTGGCCACGAACCCGGATCCTCTGGTCTCTGCCTCCCAAAGTACTGGGATTACAAGCGTGCGCCACCACGCCCAGTATACTTTATTTTGAAACCGGGTTTCACAAAGTTGCGGAGGGCCTCACTAGGTAGAGAGAGAGAGAGAGAGAGAGAGACAGGGAGAGAGAGAGAGAGAACTGAGGCTGGCCGCGAACCTGGGTCCTCCGGTCTCCACCTCCTAAAGTACTGGGATTACAAGCGTGCGCCACCACGCCCAGCTATTATAGTTTTTATCTCAAAGAAAAGTTCATGAAGCTTTTGATGCTATTTGTGGAGACTAGTAACTGAAGTTCATCTAAATCTCAGTTCTACCGCTTACCGGTTGTGTGGCCTAGGTAAGTTAATTACCTCACTTTGCCTGGTTCCTGATCTAAAACATGAAGCTATAATAATACCTACAAAATGAGTTGGGCAAGTCGCTTAATCCCTCTACTCCAGAGACTGGAGTTGTTGGTGAATTAAGTGATGTAACACATTTGAAGCACTTCAAAGTGTTTGATCTATAGTCAGTGATCATCAAATGTTCGCTATACTCACCAAAACAATTTAAGAAAACTTAAATTGAAAACTTGTTGAGCTTAATACAATATTTCTTTTCTGGAATTAGAAGTTTTGCTTAGTTTAACAATAGAGTACATACAACATATAATGTCCCTTGTATGTGTTTACATAATGTCTGTCTTTCTATTCCATGTTGGAGCTTCCTCCTGTGATGGCCCCACCCCAGAGTAGACATTCCCTCATAAAATACCATGGATCAAGTTCTGTGCTGCAAACATGTACTAAATTTGGGAATGATTGACAAAGATTACACTAATATTCAGTTTTATGGCAATAATGAATATTGTTTTATTACTTAAAGTAATACTTTAATACTTTACTTTTATTATTTTAAGTAAAACTGAACATTCGTATTTTAGGTCATAAAACTGAATATTACACTCACTGTTTGAAACCTCTACTAGCTATTTCCTACAATAAATAACTTCTCTCTAACTTGTTCTCCTTTTATCCACCCCATACCATCTCCTGAGCCTCTCTTAACTCCTACGGATTCTTTCCCCTAATTCCTAGCAGCCAGCATCTAACACCTCAATCCTGCTAATGTCCTATCTATAACATTTTTGTTCTCAATTGTCTACTTCAAACAAAATTCCAAGTTAGGTTTATATATCCAAAATTGTGAAGGCAATCTTCTTTTCACACTTTTCCAGCTCAAAGAATAGTCAGGTGCTTTGAAATGACAAACTATAAGACTGGATTCCCTACCCACTGGTCTTTTAGGAGAAGCTTCTTTACATGCTGAATTCTCTTTTTCCCTTTCTATCGAATATGCCTAAATAACCAAGACCCACCCAATTCATCAAACCTTATTAACTACTGTCTACCTTGTACTTGTTGCTTAGTACTGGAATAGCAGAGGTATTGGAAAAACACACAGTCAGACTAAAGACATGGATTTTGACACCCAACTATATAACACTGCGATCACTGCCACAAGAAAGTTATGTGTAAAGTATTGTGGGAACAAAGCTCAATCCTGTCAAATGTGATCTTTGAAGACTTAGATACACCTACCACGCAGGTGTAAGCATCTTTGTCAGGTGACATCACACACACATATGAATGCCTTTTGACACACAAATGAATCTATGCAAATCCTCCTAATTCTCACCCAGCCGGGCTAAGTTTCAGCTTGTAAAAGTATAGTAGGCTTATTCTTAGTATTTCTCTAAATATAATGGTTCCATTTTGAAATTATTTCTAAAATCAGGAAGTGACATTTTCACTTCTGCAGTGGGATTTCCTCCATGTCCCCCTAAAGAGATACCATCAGTGGGTTCCCCTTACACTCTTTTTTGGATGGAACCAATGATAATATCCTCTAGAGTAGCTCATACACAGACAGCACAGCCAGCACTACAGGTTAGAACCCACCCACTCTGCTGTACCCATCTAGCTTCTATTACTTAGTCAGCTTAACAGACACTGATTCAGCAAACCTCAGTATGCTGGTGGAAGGGGACCATCACCCAAGGTATTTCTCAAGAGGAAAATCGTCTAGTGGTTAGAATCAAGAGTGAGTCACAGAGATGCTAATCCTAGCCCAAGTCCTGACTCATTCTGTGACCCTTGCCCTACACTCTCTACTCAAGGATTTCCCAAAATATTGGGGTACACTCCTCTGTTTTCATAGCATAGAAAATGAGCTAGATTTAGAGATTATTTGCAAATCGACTAACATGTGGAACCTAACATGTTATAGACCATGTGTAACAGATTTGGAAGCATAAATAGATGTTCATAATAAATAGTTTTCTGAGGCTTAAACATCTATTGGAGAAAGGATTAGAATTCAGAAATCGGAACTGGGAAATGTAACTCAGTAGTAGAGGACTTGCTTAGCATGCACAAGGCAAATCCCCAGTACTCAATCAAGAGCTGGGAGGGGGAGGGTACTCAAATTTGGAAATTAAGCAAACAAAATCAGAGTCAACAAGGAACAGGGCCAGCCACATCACCTTTTTCTCCTGCCTTTCATAGGTATGTGTTCTGACACCTAGTCAGCTAAACAGTCTGCCCCAAGAGACACAGTTCCACAATGCCTGTCAGTACCACCCAATAGGAATGTAATGCAGGCCACAGATGTGAATCACATAAATAATTTTTCAATTTTCTAGTAAATAAAGTTTTTAAAAAGTGAAATTAATTTCAACAGTACCTTTTATTTAGCCTAAGATATTTAAAATATTATCATTTCAACATGTAGTTGATTAAAAATTATTAGTGAGTTCTTTTTCACTTTTTTATACTAAATCTTCCAAATACAGTGAGTGTTTTATACTTACAACACATCTCAATTTAGACTAGCCACATATCAAGTGCTCAAGTAGCCCTATGTGACTAATAACTACCATTTTAGACACTATAGGTCTATATTGACTATTGTTTCAGTCTCCAGGCAGAGGTCAGTGTAAACTAAGTTCAAAACTGATGATGATATAACTGCCTTCAGCCTATCAAAGCCCTATTGCAAACTCTTCTTTTATTCTCTATGATCCTCTTTTTTCTAATTACATTCTTCTATGTAACATCCTCTGCATCTCTCTCCCATTCCAGGACTTCGCTCTGATTAAATTCTTTGAAAAATTCTTTCCCTGTTTACTTAGGCTCTCTGAGTATGTCTAGGGGAATTATCAGTAGGGATTTTCTTATTACTTGGAAATTATCTTTAATTCTAAAAATTTCCTCTTTTTTGCTTTGTCTGAAAGAATTCCCAACAGAAGCTAGTCCCAGAGCCAACTTGGGCTCATTCTGTCATCAACTGGTGATCTCATGGAAAGAACCAAAGAATTGTCATTATATTCAACCCCTCTGGAAAGTTGTTCTAACTATCAAAGTCAAGTTCACTCTTAATAATGCCATGTCTTGAAACACAGTTAAAGCATGACCAAGGTGAGAATTTCCAGTGATTAATATTTTAATTGAGTGGGATTACAATGACCCTAGATGTCCACAGAAAGTAACTGGTGACATATACTCTTCCAATTGTGGGAACTAAGAACTCAGACTTGTAGAAAAAGAATGAAATAGTGGTCATTAGAGACTGGGAATAGGAGGGAAGAGGTGATGGAAAGAAGTTCAATATGGGGGCACAGAGTGGAGGGAGTACGTCTGGGTTTTATTCAGTACAGTAGGGTAACTATTGGTTAAAACAATCTATGATTTATTTCAAAATGAGTAGAAGAGTAGGAAATTCCCAACACATAAAAATGATTAATGACTGAGGAGATGGAGATGCTTATTTCCCTGATTTGATTATTATACATTATATGTATGTACTGAATTACCACAATGTACCACATATTATGGATTGGATTTAAAACTTCCCCGAAAACCTCATGTGTGAGCAATGCAGCCAAGTTTGGAGGAGGAACATGGCTGGAGGGAGTGGATCTCTGGAGGCACGGCCAAGCACTGTATCTGGGCTTCTCTCTCTCTCTGTCTCTGTCTCTCTCTGTCTCTCTGTCTCTCTGTCTGTCTGTCTCTCTCTCTCTCTTGCTTTCGCATGAGCTGGGTGGGGCTTTCCCTCCTCTGCCATGCCTTAAAGCCCTGCTACACTGGTCTCTACTTGAAGCTGACTGACCATGGACTGAAACCTCTGGAACCTCTGAAATCATGAGCCCTAACATAAACCTTTCTTCCTTTCAATTGTGCTTGTCTGGTACTTTGGCCATAGCAATGAAAAAAAACTGACTAAAACACCCCATGATGATGTACAAATCTTATATCACAGTTAAAAAAAAAAAAAAAAGAAAGTGGTGAAAGAAAAGACCACAAGTGTAGATCTAGAAATATTCATGGCTGTCCCAGAGAAACTACATTTCTCAGACTGCTAGATTCACTGCAGACAGTTGCTAGGACTGCAGTGGCCACAGTCAGCTATTCAGTGAGCCACAGGGCTGCACTTCAGTTTTCTCCTGCACAGATTTTTTTTTCAGACAACAAAAAATAGACTGTAACTGTGGAAGCCCCTAAATAAAAATGTGAAGTCAGGGCCAAGAAAATTAGATTCCATGCCACCAGGATTCATCATCCCACTTAGAGACCACTGTTGGATCTATACTACGTTGAGACATTGGAATCCCTCTGAAAGTCAATAAGCCCACGGCAAAAAAAAAAAAAAAGAAAAGGGAATTGGGGGCTGGGAATGTAGTTTAGTGGTAGAGAGCTTGCCTTGCATGGATGAGACACTGGGTTTGTTTGATCCTTAGTACTGTGAAATGAAGAAGGAAGAGGAGGAGAAAAGAAGGAAGGAAGGAAGGGAGGGACGGAGGGAGGTAGGGAGGGAGGGAGGTGGAGGAGGAGAAGGAGAAAATGGGAACTGGGGAGAAGAGTTTCAAAAAATAAGGAGACAGGACAATGTAAGTCTCACAGAAGAAATCATTTCAGCAGCTAGCAAAAGTGTATATGTGTGTGTTTAAAAGAGGAAGAGAATGTCTTAGAACATTTTTTTTAAATCATTCTGAGAACTCCTAGCTTCAAAAACAGGATGTACATGCCAGAAAAGAGGCATGAACCAGGCTGCTATGCCCTACTAGAAAGATATGTCAGATGGAGGATACGTGGGTTCTCCTCAGAGTTCTATCTTTAAGGAACAATATGATTTACATCTTATAGCTGATCTTCATTTGCAGAGTTTAACCAACTTTTAAATATCTTTAATGCTCCATAGCAGAAAATTTATTAATAGAGGCCCAGAGATATCTTTCAAAAATAAATGTTTGTAAGGAAGATATGGAGCAACAGGCAGGAAAGAATAGATGTTAACACCCCTCCTACATATTTCCAACCATAACCACCTCCCTCTAGAGGGCAAATTTTCTCTGCCTCTGGCACCCAGCGAGATCTTGACAAAGTTTAGAGAAAAACATTCCGCTGCCCCCTCAATTCACATCCAGCCACCCTTGCTATCGCCAAGGAGATCCTGGAAACATAAGGGTAACATAACAAAGTCAGCCTGGGAGGCAGGACTAGCCAGAGAGGTGGATGCCAGCACAGTAACAATGTGCATCTTACCGCTGCCTCCTCCCACTCCTCTGCAGGTATTTCATGACCAACCCTTCTATTTAGAGGGCTACTGTGATTGTGAAAACAAGACAAATTAGATATGGAATATATAAATGAGTTTTCTTATTGAGAAAACTTCAGCTGTCATAATCTTTAAATTTATATTCTACATCCAATGTAATAACCACTTACTACTCAGGATGACCTCAACTTTGGGTCATCAGCATTAGTAACTAAGGTAAGTTCAGCCAGATCTGGCCCTTTGGAGAAAAAAAAAAAAACTCCGCCTCAGTCCTTGGAGTCTTCAAGGGACGATGTAAAGCAATAGAACACCAAATATCTGTAGTTCGAAAATCCTTGAAACATCATAAGATTAAAGCGTGCTGCTATTTGTTTGCTATCATGACACCAATCCCCCGCCCCCCGGGGTACCATGACTTCATCTCTAACATCTGAACTGTTTTGAAACAGATTGTGTGCTCAGTAATAGAAACTGTGAAAAGGCTTCAAGGAAGCTTTGTTGTTCCATGAGATTCGCGGCCACAAAAGTTAAACATTTAATCTGGCAGGAACTCAAAGTCCAAGCAGTTCAAGTTTTTTAGTTCTTTGTGTTTAAAATGTATGTAGATTGGCATTTTGAACCTGGATACAAATTTCAACAGAAACAGTATTGTGAATGGTGGTTAGGTTCCGTGGCCAGCTCACGATGCCCAATGTGGCTGGCACACTGTGTGTTTATAATAAACGTGGTTGGAAAGAACACTGTTAAAAATTCAGTGTAATGATTCAGCTCTACATATGCCCCCGCTCACAACTGCTTCTTGGAATATTGGAATGAAACCTCATCCATTCAGGATCAGTATGTTCTTCTATATAAACTGTGATGTCTTTAATCTGAAGTGAGAATGAGGCATTTATTTTATTTTGGAAATATCTAAAATTCTTCAGACTTGGGTCTAATACATGCATTAGCCTGGACGATTTGTTTTAGATTCAAAAACAAGTTATAATCATGAGTAATAGAGGTGATTTCCCTAGAAATTTCCTTCAGAAGCCACTATCACAACAGAAATACTAGAACTTAGCAACTGTAGTATATGACACCATGCTTCAGTCAACATCTTCACCGCTGTGATCCAAACGCCTGACACACACAACTTAGAGGAAGGGAGATTTATATGCTTACAGATCTGGAAAGCTCAATCCATATATATGGTCCGAGCAGGAGCCAGGGCTACAGGTCCTTAGGGCATGATGGCAGAGAACAGAGAGAGAGAAAAGTCAGAGACAGAGGACCAGAGTCCAAAATTGCAGCTAAGCAGGGCTCACACGCACATACTATATGTACCCAGCAACGCCACCAGGGACCCACCTCTGAACATGGCAGCCTCCAGAGCATGAGGTCCAGGGAATGTTATAAATCCAAACCACAACACATTGTGTATTAACGTTGCTATTAAGAAAACATGACATTCTTTTGAATCCAGAAATCTGGCTATGCTTTTATGTTTAATTTTTATATTCACATCTTATCTATTATAAGAATATATAAACAACTCTTTTAAATGTGTACATTTTAAAGATCCAATAAGATAGTCAATTGCATTAATTCCATGACCTAGAATATCAACTTGCCTAACCAGCTCCTTCATGTTCAGCCAAAAGATGATAGACTCAGACCATAACTCCCAATCCCTAACTCCATACATTTCTTTCTTAAGAGATAAAGGAATTGGGAAAATATCCTCAAAGATAAGAGATTGCTTAGGAGTGTGATTAGACCTGACCACATACAGTTAGGTAAAAACTAATCTTACAAATTAAAGATAAAGGTAAGTGACTAAAATATTCTGACCTTTCTCCATTAAAAAAAAATTAAGTGTACATTCCTGTAATTAGTTTATAACTAAAGGAAGGAAGAAAGTGGCCTAACTCAAAGCACAAGATATAGAGTTTGGCTTTTGTATGTATGTGTTGTTCCACTGGTAAGAGGCAGGAGACCAATACGATAATCAATATTTTCAAATTTAAAATTTTTTCTTTACTGAAGTGATCATTATTCTAATATCAAAGAGATAATTTTTCTATTTTTACCCCCCTCCTTTGGGTCTGGGTGAAGAACACACTACCATCCACTTAACTACATTTTTGTGTAGTTAAGTGTAAAGATGCTTCTTTATATTTCTAGTTAACAATGGCCCTTCTATGAGAAGAAACTCCTACTCATATACATGAATCCTAGGCAAATAGATACAATAATCCTTGGGTTTCTTACTTTATCATGATGGTTATATTTGCAAATATGCCTTGATAGTGAATTTAAGAGTAGCATAAATGAAATATTTCTCTAGCCAAAAATATAACAATAGAGATAGAGCTGAATAGTTTGATATATCTTTTCAAGCTATTATTCTTATATCTTATCTAAGCATTATTATTAATACTGTTAATAGCAGCAAAGTAAAAATAATCAACTGATAAATGAATAAACAAATATGATATATACATACAATAGAATATTATTCAAGCATTAAAAGGAATGAAGCAATGATACATGCTACAATTTGAATGAACCTTGAAAACATTCTTCTAAGTAAAGAAGGCCAGTCTCAAAAGACCACATATTATGACTCCATTTACTTGACATGTTTAGAATAAGTCAATCTATAGAGATGAAAAGCAAATTAGTGGTTATTTAGGGCTGATGGTGCAAGAGAATTGGAAGGTGATAGCAGAAAGTTACAGGATTTTTTTTTCTTTGAGGTGATGAAATGTTTTTTTGTTTTGTTTTGTTTTGTTTTGTTTTGTTGCGGTACCAGGGATTGAACGCAGGGGCGTTCTACCTCCACGCTACACCCCCGGCCCTATTTTTTATACTTTATTTTGAAACCGGGTCTCACGAAGTTGTGGAGGGCCTCACTAAGGAGAGAGAGAGAGAGACAGAGAGACAGGGAGAGAGAGAGAGAGAGAGCTGAGGCTGGCCGCGAACCCGGATCCTCCGGTCTCTGGGATTACAAGCGTGTGTCACCACGCCCGGCGATGAAATGTTTTAAAATCTGTTCTTGGATCAATTTTTAAGAATAAAATACATTGTTATTAACTAGTCATTTTGCACAATAGTTCTCTTGAATTTTTTCTTACTATCTAACAATTCTGTGTCCTTTGGCCAACATATCCCCGATCCCCTCCCCCCAGCAACCCCTGGTAACAACCACTCTATTTTCTACTTCTTTGAGTTGAACTTTTTTGGGTTCCACATATAAGTGAGATGGTTAGTATTCGTTTCTCTCTAACTGACTTATTTCACTTATCATCATGTCCTCCAAGTTCATTCAGTTGTCACCAATGATAAAATTTCCTTTTTTTCTGAGGCTGAGTAGTATTCCATTGTGGTTTTACTTTCCATGATTTCAATGACCTATGGTCAATCATGGTTTGAAAAATATTAAAAGGAAAGTTCCAGAAATAAACCATTCACAAATTTTAAATTGCATGCTAGTCTGAGTGGTGTGATGAAATCATTTGCCGGTCTATCAGGACATGAATTGTCCTTTTGTCCAGAGTATCCACACTGTATATGCTACCTGCCCATTAGCAACTTAATAGCCATCATAGTTATCAGATTGCTGTATCACAGTGCTTGTGTTCAGGTAACCCTCACTTTACTTAACAATGTCCCCAAAGCACAAGAGTAATGATGCAAAAGAGGCACCAGTAGAAAAACATAGAAAGACAGACTAACTCTGGTACTATGTGGCAATGCTGCAAGGAGTCTAGAAAAAAACATAGGGTTCAGTGCTGGGTTAGTCAGCTTTTCATCACTGTCACCAAATGACTTGACACAAGAAACTTAAAGAAGGAAAGGTTTATTTTAGCTCACAGTTTCAGAGGACTCAGTTCATGATCAGCTGGCTCCGTTGCTCTGGGCCTGAAGTGAAGCAAAACATCATGGCAGACAGGCATGGTGGGGGGAAAACTGCTTACTCATGGCAGCTGGGAACAGGAGAGAGAAAAAGGAAGAAAGAAGGGAAAGGGCACTGGGGAGAAGATAAAACTTTTCAGGGCACACCCCCATGACCTACTTCCTCTACCTAGGTTCCACCTCCCAGTAGTCCATTCAGCGATCAATGGATTAATATGCTAATGAGGCCAGCACCCTCATGATACAATCGCCTCCTAATAGCCCCTCCTCTGGACCTAGCTGCATTGGGGACCACAGTGCTTTCAACACATGAACTTTTGGGGACATTCCAGATCCCAACTGTAACAAGTACTATCCACAGTTTCAGGCATCCTTGGAGGTCTTGGAACACATCTCCCATGGGAAAGGTGGACAGCTATGTATACCATGTTTTCTTATCCATTCACCTGTTGATGAACACTCAGGTTGATTCCTTATGTCGACTACTGTGAAAAATACTGCAATGATCATGGGAGTGCAGTTATCTTTTCAACATACTAGTGTGATTGCTGGATCATATGATGTTTGGCTTCTTAACCTGGGGATGATGACAGAGTTGGGAGGTGTGATGAGTCTATGTGGCACATGAAATCATGTGTCAAATTTTTTTCTGTGAGCCTTGAAAATGGAAAGGAGCTATAAGCATTTTTTTTATATCCTCAGGGTCCTTGACTCCAAATGGTTAAGAAATGAATCCTTGAATCTTCCCAGGAACCCTATTCTTCATCCTCTTTACACTGTACCCAAAGGAGAGTGAAGTGGCTAAGTCTGACTTAATGGAAAAGATAAATTAATCTTTCATTAGTTCTCCAACGACTACAGAGAAGAATACACTGAAGAAGAAAACGAATTGAAAATAAGAGTACTGAGTGGGTAGAACAGGCATAATCCTGAAGCTTAAAGTCATTTCTAACACATAAGGGAGAAGATTAAAGTGAAGGAGACAGATGAGTTATTGTTAAGGAATGTATCTACCTTAAGCAATTGAAGCAGTTGGGACCATCTTGAAATCTAATTAGGAAAAACATAAATGTCCCAAAACACAGAGAAACTATAAACACCTGACAGGTTTTCTCTAAGAAACCATGATAAATTATTTATCTTCATCTCTTGCACCTTCCTTACCATTTACTCTTGAAAACTACATCATGATACTGAGATAAAACAGCCTCTCTTCCCTGTCGATACTGAGAAGGCCAGTGGGAAAGTTTCCAGTCTCATAAACAATTAAAGCAGGCAATAACCTTTTCTTCCAAAACCAATCTTTTCACGATTGTACCCAGAGGCAAGGGTAGAAATGGAAAATGACCGAGTTGTCTTTTCTACTTTAATTTTCCGAGTGACTGGTGTTAAAAGGAGAAGTCAACCATATTCTCATCAAGTTCCCATACTTAGGTCAAACACCTAAGCACAGGTTGAACATGTGCGTTACAGCACAGTACATGCAGAGATGAATGCTAATCCTATCCCAACACTGATACTAAAATGAAGTAGCATCGCTATCAGTTGAACACTAAAGTTTGTCATTTTTACAGAGAAAGAAAAACTGGTCTCCAATGAATAAATGTAATCTTGTAATGACAAATTTCTGCATATTTTATCAGTCAATTTTTGTTCCAAGGCCTTCTTCCTACCCTATTTCTTCACATTATGCTTCCCTTCATAAATCAGTGGTTTCGGATCATTTTCAGTATGAATTTCTGAAGTTGTATGTATGCAGAGGCAGTATATCACCAATGATTTCATGAAAATGTTTACCACTCTGGCCCAGCAAGATCATTTTATGGCTTTCTACAAATGTTATAGAGGAAAATATTATAATTTATTATAAACCTCGGCTTTTCTAAAAGGTGGTATGCTCATTAAATGCAATGTGGGTATAAAGATGATTTCCCAGGGAACAGAAATTCTGTATTTTGAGTAATTTGTGCCTAGTCTAATTCCATGCATACGCAGGCACGTAACATTATTCACTGAGACATAATACCCTAATGATGCTGGCTTATTGGTATTTGAACATTTTTAAGCTGATGCTTTTCCATGCTAGTTGGACAATTTCAATGAGAACATTATTGTAAAATCAAAATCTGAAAAGGAAAAACTCAATTCCACTTAATGAGCCATTACTGGGATACTTCTATGTGTCAAATGGTATGCTAAGTGCCTTAGAGTTTATAAAAGCAATATAGAATGTTTTATCTGCTCTCTGGGAACTTGAAAGATCATTGAAAATGCAGAACAAACATAGTGAAAACATGGAAAGCAACGCAAAACAGAAAAGGATTAAATGTGAGATGGAAACAGTAAATGCTGGAGAATTCAGAGCAAAGAGAGACTCCCATGAGTAAAAGAAGTTGAGGAAAGCTTCAGGGAAGAGGTAAGACCAGAGATGGCTTTTGAAAAATGAAAAATAATTTTGAACTCTTATAACCCAGATAAGGAAATGGGATTAGTAGAACTAGGCATAGACCTAGTACATGGAGGAGGAGGAGGAAATTAAGTAGGAAAAAAATGGGCCTTCTTCCAGCAAAAGAGAGTACCAAGTTATTAGGTCAATAGATAACACAGGACTATTATAACTGTTAGGAATAGAAGATAAAAACCAAGTGAATAAAACTTGCTTAACTCGTGAAGTATCATAAAATTCCTCTTTGTGTCTTACCAAGAAACCTCATTGAGGAAATTCCATTTAATAGCAAGCAATTTGTTTTTAATTATGAATAAGGAGGAAGAAGAAGAAGAAGAAGAAGAAGAAGAAGAAGAAGAAGAAGAAGAAGAGGGGGGGGCAAGGGAGGGGAGAGGAGGGGAGGGGGGAGGAGGAGAAGAAGAAAGAGGAAGGGGACGGAGAGGATCAAGAAGGAAAAGGAGGAGAGGAGTAAGAGGAGGAGGAAGGAGAGAAGAGAAGAGGAGGAGGAGGCAGCAAGACAGGAAGGAATACTGGAATTATTCACAGAGCTTTTATACTTAACCAGTGCCTGGCTTTAGTGTCTAAAACATCCCTCTGAAATCATGTGCCAGAATCTTGGAGGAGAATATAACATGTCTAATTGGAACAAGCTCCACACACCCTACTTCAGATGAGAACCAACATAATGGCATCTTTAATCAACAATACATTTCAGGACAATATATTTTCTTTTTTTTTTTTTTGCGGTACCGGGGATTGAACGCAGGGGCGTTCTACCTCCGTGCTACACCCCTGGCCCTATTTTTTATACTTTATTTTGAAACCAGGTCTCACGAAGTTGCGGAGGGCCTCACTAAGGAGAGAGAGAGAGAATGAGAGAGAGAGAGAGAGAGAGAGAGAGAGAGAGAGAGAGAGAAAGAGAGAGAGCTGAGGCTGGCCGCAAACCCAGATCCTCTGGTCTCCGCCTCCCAAAGTACTGGGATTACAAGCGTGCGCCACCACGCCCGGCGGACAATATATTTTCTT
>PVJS01029936.1:0-24436 GCA_004027185.1 Glis glis
GAGGGAGGAAGGGAGGGAGGGAGGGAGGGAGGGAGGGAGGGAGAGAGAGAGAGAGAGAGAGAGAGAGAGAGAGAGAGCGCGCGCGCCCGCGCTCTGAGACTGGCCGCGAACCGGTTCCTCCGGTCTCAGCCTCCCAAAGTACTGGGATTACAAGCCTGCGCCACCACGCCCGGCATATAAGTGCTTTAAAGAAAGTAAGAATTATACTAGGAAAAGCTTGGAATCTTTTAGTAGAATAATTTAGTAAGATACAATTGAAAATAGAGCATGAATATACTCTATCTGAGTATATCCTTGTGAGTTAACAAGAAGATGTACTCTTTCACTTTTTGGTAAAATAACTATAAAATTGACTTTATAAAAGGCATTCCCCATTTCTGAACACAGTATATTACAGAATCTATTTCCTTGGTTTTTGATGTTATCAAATCAAATGACTCAAACATTATCAAAATTAAACTAAAAAGAACTGTAGATTCTAAATAGTATTAATGTAAACTGATAATTTTACCTGATTTCCAACTTTGTCACTTCAGGTAACTCTCCAAAACTTATCTCTTCTACCTCCAGTTCTTTAAGAGCAGCCAGAATTTTCTGCTGATCTTTATTGGTAATTCCATTCTAAGTAGAAATAAGTTTAAGGCGTGGTAAGATGGTTATGCTTAAATAATTTACTATCCAAAATTACTAAACTTTTCTATTTCAATTTGCATTTTGAAATATAGACACATAGCTGGGCATGGTGGCTCACACCTGTAATCCCAATACTTGGGGGGCTGAGGCAGGAGGATCTTAGGTTCCATGCCAATCTCAGCAATTTAGCAAGGCCTTCAGCAATTTAGCAAGAACTTGTTTCCAAAAAAAAAAAAAAAAAAATAGGGCTGAAGGTGTAGCTCAGAGGTAGACTGCCTCTGGGTTCAATTCCCAGTAACCCCCCACCCCTGTCCACAAATAGACACATATTGGAAAATAACAAATAAACTAAAAAAACATGTTTTGCTTGTTGACAAGGCTATTTCATTAAAATATTTAGGTATACAGTTAACTATACTTAATTTTTTGTAATACATAGCAATTGTGATGGACACTCAAATTACTATATTTTAACATGTAACAGTATTTTAAAAGCCAAACAATTTTCCTTCAAAATATTATTTAACATCTTATCAGTGATAAAATTTAAGCCTTTTTTGTGTCTATATTCTATCTTTAATATTAAACTCAATTTTCTATCCTGGAATTAGTTAAGTAGTATACTTATTTTGATTTTTAGTGGTAATAATGCTTTCAAGTTTCCAATGTGTTCATGCAGCAAAATCACTGCTGTTTAGATATTGATTTTCAAAGCATCTCTAATATTTACCACAGCTATTTCAGAATAACTTAACATTAGATATCAAACTAATAAGTCTTCATAGATTTGAGAACCCACCAAAAGGTATAACATTTAGAAGACACATATTTATACCCACATACATAAAAAAACACCTCTTATTTCTAAGTAGCCTTATTTACAAATCTATTTCACATTTGGACATGAAGCACTAGTCTTAGTTGAAATATAATGACCACCTGGAGGAAAAAAATTCTGATTCTAAATCTTTAAAATTTTTAAAGTGACTTACTACTGTAATAAGGTTTTAGATATGGTTATCCATAATCATATCTAATCAAGAACTTAGTAAAAGATCAATGACTACACACAATGGAATTCTACTCAGCAATAAAGAAGAACAAAATAATAGCATTTGCAAGAAAATGGAAAGATCTGGAGAACATTATGTTAAGTGAGATTAGTCAATCACAAAAAAAGAAGGGACATATGTTTTCATTAATATGCACAACCTAGAGAGTAGTGGGGACACAAAAGGGACTCCAATGACAACAGAGAACCCTCAGTGGTGCAAGGGAAGGGGTACAAGGGAAGGGGAAGGGCAAGAAAGAAGTGAATCTATGGAATTACTATCATAAACAATGTGTACTTATGACATTATACCAACATCATTCTCAGTACTACATGTGGGGGGGGAAGTGGGGGGAGGGACACCAAGAGCTGTGTGCATGAATGTTAAACACCAAACTAATACTCATTGTGATGTGAGACTACAGTGCACCAATAAAAACATAAAAAAAGATCAATGACAGTCTATAGCACTAGGATTTTTAAAATAGAAAATAAAAGGAGCCACAGTTTAAAAACCATCAAAGAATATATTTGGAGTTTTTGAAAGTAATACTAACCTTTATAAACTCATCTTTTTTCATGGTCAAAAGGTGTCTTAAAGTTATATCCCTTTCCTGTAGAAAAGGAAAAAAATCCCACCACCTCTCAATATAAATAGTACAAAGGGAAGTAGGCAACGTACATGTTAGTTATATGCTCCATTCTTAATTTTCTAGAAGAGATAGGGTATGTAGATATAGAACTATACTATTGGGTAGAAAGTATACATTTACCTAAAAATGTAAATATGACTAGTTTTCCAGATTTAACAAAAATGATTACTATTCATATTTGTTTATATAAAAAGAAAAAGTTTTGTAAAGTTTGACAGATATTATATTTCACGAATATTTAAAATTTATTATTATGTCAGATTAACCCATCAATAATGAGTATTTATTCAAAATTTCTCCAAAGAAGAAGAAATTTCAAGGTTGTACAATGAAACCTAACTCTGAAACACTTGAACATAATGTGCATACTCCTAAGCTGAATCTGTCTTAAGCACTACTTAAAAACTTCAGAATCCTCATCTAGCTGATAGTAGTTGTCATCTTCTCAAATCCCACAATGGACTCTTAAAGCAAGCACCTAGACAGTGCGTGGCATATGGTCTAATTTAACCTTTATGATAACCTTACACTAGCTATTACTGCCCTTACAAAAAAAAGATGTTTAAGTAACATATTTAAGTTAATAATCAGATCAAGAATCTGACACCAGGTTTATCTGGTTTAAAATTATGCATTTAATATTCTATACAAGAGCATCAGCAAATGCAAAAAACAAAGGGCTTAAGTGCATACAGAGGCATTAGACAGTGGGTGAAAGTTGTTAAATCCCACCGGAGTCTAATTTATGTAAATATCTAGAATAATAAATTTTTGAGATGTTTATTACAAGTTTGTAATGGGATATACTACAAATTATGCAGAAAAGGGATAGTATTCAGGTATAGGTATCCCTATAAAATAAAATTTAATGTTATGTTAACTAACAAATATATATATATATATATGAAACTCACTCAAGGTTATATGAAATCTTACCTTTAATAAGTCTGTCATATGTTCAAGTCCAAGACCATGTAAAAATATTTCCAGATCTCCAAATGCTGTATAAGAACTATACATATTTATAGCAAGTCAATTTTAGAACAGACTATAAATGTTCATATATCTTACCAAAAGTTTAAGGTCAAAGTTACTATTAGTTTTAGTAGATATAAATAAAACTTTCTAAAATTCTAGAGAACACAGCAATCTAAAATCCAGACATTTCTAAGTGACATTTAAAAATATGTATAAAAGTTTAAAATATTATTTATCTTAAATAAGTCACCACATTTACTAGAAGTAGGAAAAACATGCATTTTAAAAATGTATTTATAGGAATTCTCATGAAATAAAACATGTTACGTTACCCAAAGATGTGCTCTTTTTCTTTATCAGAATCTGCTGTCAATAGTTTACAGATAGTCTCTTCTTTAGTTAGCTGTTGAAGCTTTCCTTCCAGTGGATTTAAAGTCAAAGAAAGAAAGTTGAAGATCTGTAGAAAGATCACATACCATCCAAATAAAGTTAACATTATTATATATTATCACTTACACTTAAAAGAAAATGAACATATGATCTTTTTTATCTATAAAGGAATTTTTAGCAACGTGAGAGGGACATAACTTTCATAACATATTACTCTAAGAATAACTTTTATGAGATCAAGTAAATGATTCCTTGACCTAAAATAACGAGAAAAGAAAAAAAGTACATCTAATTAAAAATAGTACAAATTAAAGGAAGATAGTAATTAAATATTTTCAGTAAGATTAAAAAATAAAAATTCCAATTGGACAAATGATGCAGAAAGATTACTTTAAATACCTTGTTAAGCCAGGCGTGGTGGCGCACGCTTGTAATTCCAGTACTTGGGAGGCTGAGACCAGAGGATCACAGGTTCGCCGCCAGCCTCAGCTTAGTGAGACCCTGTTTCAAAATAAAGAATGAAAAATAGGGCTGGGGGTGTATCTCAGAGGTAGAATGCCTCTGGGTTCAATTCCCAGTACCGCAAAAAAAGAAAAAAAAACAACCTTGCTTACTGTGTGTGGGGGAGAGTAATAAGCATGGCTAAATGTATACAAATCTCAACTGTCAACCTCAAAGCAATGTGATGAAATTTCTTGGTTTTACAATCTAATTTCTTAGGAAGTCACGCTATGACATGTAATTAGCCCAAATATAAGATCAAATCTCATTTTAAGAAATGATTTATCACAAATTAAACTTTGATACTCATACGTTTTTATTATGTCAAATTTGGTGTCATCTATCCTAAATTTAATAATGTAGTAAACTAATTTTAAGTTTTCAAATTTTCAAAGCTTAGAAGAAAAACTGTTAACTTCCTTTTGAAGTTTTACAAGACTTTAGTGATTAGCATCTTCTCTAAGATAATTTTGGAAATGTACATTTTATTTGGAAAATGATAAGCATGTTTAGATTGCTAAAAAAATTAGTGTAAGTTATTTTATGTGTAGTAAAAGTGGCATGGTCTGAGGATTATATGATAAAACCTAAGGAATTTCACATGCTTTAAAATTCAGAAACTCAGTATTATGAACTCTTGAACTTAAAAACTGAATTTTACAATTGGATTGTACTTGATCCATGCTTAGAAATTACAGACTTTTGGCTAAATCTTTAATATTCAAACCAAAAGTTTAACCAATAAACTAATTTAATATAGGGCAAATTTTTTAGGTCAAATAAATTATTTATTAAATACAATTTTACATATTTTTTGATATTGATGCCCTACTAAATAGTATTTTTTCAAAGTTTTGCTACTACTTTATTGACATTTTAAAATCTTACTATACTTACTCATTAATTTTAGTAGGATTTTTTGGTAAACCTTGTGTTTTTTTAAGGCAAAATTTTTTTTTCTGCAAATGACATTTTTACATCATTCTTTTTTTTGCTTTTATGTCATTCATTGTTTTTATATGCATCTTACAGTGGCAAAAGAGTAAGTTCAAAGTTGTAAAGAAATGAGATCAATCATTTAAATTTTGCTATTTTTAGAAAGAAAGCATTTAGTTTTTGGCCATTAACATGTTATTTGTAGGTTTTCAGTAGAAGTGTATTATAAATTTAAGGAAGTTTTAGTTTATTCCTTGTTTATTTACAGATTTTTATCATGAATGAATAAGCATATGCATTCAAATGTTATTTCTTTTTTAATTGAGGTAACTGATTTTATTCCTTTTTTCTGTTATGATGATCAATTGTGTTGATATATTTTGGTTGTTGATTGATGTTTTCATTCCTGAGGTAAGTCTTATTGGTAATTATATAGTGTTGCTTCAATTTGCTAACATTTTGCTAAACATATTTCAATATGGTCCAAAGTTTGAATTAAAAAAATATATTTTTGTCAGGTTTTGGTGACTTTTAAAGTCTGAATGACAGCATATCATACACCCAAGTATGTTATCAGTTTACTACGTACCTTGTCACACATACAGAAATAAATGTTGCTTACAGAATTTAATTTTTAAATTGTCTAATATCTATTAATTAAAATTATAAAACAATGTTTTAATTATATGTCTGAATGTTGCTTGATATTTTACTAGCTTTCTCAATACACATGAGCTAATTTAAAAAACAATCTGAACCAGTTTCAAATGTTTAAATAGCCTACTATAATTATTTTTCTAGTGACAGAATAAGACTTTATTATCCTTTTCTATAACTTATAACATTGTAAATGGCTCTGATTTAGAAGATGAATACTCTAGGAAAATAAAGTTTTCAGTACCTGGTTGGAGAAGAAAACATACTTAAACATTTAACAAAAGTCAAAATATTTTATGCTTAGGAATCCTAACAAAATAATATAAAGGTTCTATTATGATAGTGCAACATGCCCCAGAAGTATACTTTAATAAATAGATGGATACCTCAAGATGTTTATTTCTTTTTGCAATCTCGCTTGGTGTCTTGCCATCTTTGGTTTGTAGCATTTTATTAGCTCCAAGTTCAAGTAACTTCAAAACTACATTTTTATGACCCTGACGTGCTGCCCATGTCAAGGCCTGTAAGTGGGGGAAAAAGAAGATGGCTTAAAGAGAAGACGCATATATGGCACAACAGAAAAGAGAACATGGCTAATTATTGAAATGATGCAATTTCACAATATAATGTAAACATATTTTCAAAGTTGTAATTGCAAAGCAGACTGTAGTGCTCACTGATTCTACAAATCCAAACAATGTTTTACACAGTTAAGTAATGTTATGAACTATATTGATTTATTTGCCAGTCACTGAAATGTTTTCTACAGAAAGGAATTCTTATGTATATTTTAGAGCCCAGGCTTTGTTGTGCATTACGACAAAGAAATGAGGACTCTGGGAGTCAAATAATTCCTGTTTTCTCTTCATTTGTTGCTGTTTTTCACCAAACAATGATTATATTCCAGTCCTTCTGTAATTATTACTTCTTAAAACTTTTTTGTAATAAAACCCACCAATAAAACAATATGTATTTCTGTAGATTACTGATAATAATATCAAAATATCAAAGTCTTAGAAATAAAAAGGAACACTGTAAAAGTGTTTCTCACAGTATAACCATTCTCATCCTGGGCATTAACTTCCGCTCCATGAGCAACAAGGAGAGCAACCACCTGAGGGTGACCATCCCTGGCAGCATACATGATGGGAGTCATCAGTCTCCTGAGGAGGAAGGAAAGAAACATTTGTGTTAAGGCTGCCATTAGTTACTCAGTGTCATAAATTTAACCATAGACAGTATCATCAGTATTGCTTTGGAAGCAAAGAAAAATAAAAGCTTGTAATAGATCAGGTGATTTAAAAATCCAATTTTCCAGCAAAAAAATAAATAAATGCTAACACAGCACCCTCTAGTGAAGAAACATAAAAATCACAAAATAAACCACTTTCTTCTTTTTGTTTATTGGTACATTGTAATTATACATCATAGTGGGGTTCAGAGTGATAAAAATATACATGCACACAGCATTCCTTGTGCGCTTCCCTCCAGGTTCCTCCCTGCTCCCCCATAACATTTACATTGCTGCAGATAACTTCATGTATGAACAAAGGATTACTTGAATTGTTTCCATCATCAGATCCCCTCTTTCTCCTCCCCACTTCCCTCTCCGAATCTCCCTCCCCCATTCCACTAGTGTCTCCCCTCATTTACTGAAATCTTGTTTTCCAGTTTCTCTCTAGCTTCCACACATGAGTGAAAACATATGACCCTTCACTTTCTGTGAATGGCTAATCTCACTTAGCATAATATTCTCCAGTCCCATCCATTTTCCTGCAAATGACATGATTGTGTTCTTTTTTATGGCTGAGTAAAATTTCATCGTTTGTGTATAATTTTGTATCCATTCATCTGTTGAAGGACACCTAGGTTGGTTCCCTAGTTTGGATATCATGAACTGTGCTACTATAAACATGGTGATGCATGTGTACCTATAGTAATCCGATTTCACTTCCTTGGGGAAGATCCCCAGGAGTGGTATGGATGGGTCCTATGATGGCTCCATTCCCGGTCTTTTAAGAAACCTCCATAGAAGCTGTCCTAATTTGCAATTCTACCAACAGTGTATAATGGTTCCTATTTCCCCACATCCTCGCCAACATTTATTATTGTGTGTATTCTTGATGATTGCCACTCTCACTGGAGTTAAGTGGAATCTCAGTGTTGTTCTGATTTGCATTTCCCTGATTGTTGATGATGTTGAACATTTTTTCATGTATTTATTGGCCATCTGTATTTCTTCTTTTGAGAAGTGTCTATTCACATCCATTGCCCATTTTTTGACTGGATTCTTTGTTGTTTCTCTTTTGTATTAAGTATTTTAAGTTCTTTATTCTCCATATTAATCTATCAGAGGAGTAGCTGGTGAAGATTTCATCCCATTCTGTAGGCTCTCTTTAGGTTCCTGATGGTTTCCTTTGCTGCACAGAAGCTTTTTAATCTAATGCTATCCCATTTACTGATTTTTGTTTTTATTTCCTGAGCTTTGGGGGCCTTATTGAAAAAGTCACTACTGGTATCTATATGTTGGAGCGTTGGTCCTATGCCCACTTCCAGTAGTTGCAGAGTCTCTGGTCTAATTTCTTTATCTTTCATCCATCTTATTTGACTCTTGTGCAGGGTGAGGTTGGGGTTTAATTCCATTCTTCTACAAATGGTTAACCAGTTTTTCCAGCTTCATTTGTTGAAACGGCTATCTTTTATCCAGTGTATGTTTTTGGTCCCTTGTCAAAGATCAAGTGGCTATAGGTATTAGGGTTTGTTTCTGTATCTTCTACTCTGTTCCACTGAACTATGTGTCTGTTTTTGTGCCAATACTATAGTTTGTAGTATAGTTTGAAGTTGGGTATTGTGATGCCTCCAGCATGGTTTTTGTTGCTAAGAATTGCTTTGCCTATTCTGGGTCTTTTGTTTTTCCATACAAATTTTAGGGCTGTTTTTCTATTTCTATAAAGACTGATGTTGGTATTTTAATAGGCATTGCATTGAATCTGTATATTGCTTTTGGTAGTGTGGCCATTTTGATAATGTTTATTCTGCCTAGAACATGGGAGGACCATGGAAGGTCTTTCCATCTTCTAAGGTCTTCTTCAATTTCTTCTTCAGTGGTCAAAGAAAGAAAATTCCAGAACAATTTCCTTAATGAACACAAATGCAAACATTCTCAATAAAATACTAGCAACTTGAATTAAAAAGCACATCAAATAAGATTGTCCACGAAGACCAAGTAGGTTTCATCTCAGTCATGTAAGGATGGCTTAACATATGCAAGTCAAAAATGTAATTCATTACATAAACAGAACAAATGACAAAAGCCACATGATCCTCTCAATATATGCAGAAAAAGCCTTTGACAAAATTCAACACCCTTTCATGCTAAAAACACCAAAGAAACTAGGAATAGTATGAAATTACCTCAACATTTAAAGGCAATATATAATAAACCTAAAGCCAATATCATACTGAATAGAGAAAAACTGAATTTCCATTAAAATCAGGAACAAGACAAGGATGTGCACTATCACCACTGCTATTCATATAGCACTTAAAATTCTAGCCAGAGCAATAAGGCAAAAGAAGGAAATTAAAGGGATACAAAAAGGGAAAAAAGAAGTGAAATTATCTCTATTCACTGACGACATGTACTTATACTTAAAAAACCCAATAAAATCGACTAAATGACTGCTAGAGCCAATAAGCGATTTGAGCAGAGTAGCCAAATACACAATCAGCTTACAAAAATCAACAGCTTTCCTATACACCAATCATCAATCCATTGAAAAAGAAATAAGGAAAACAATTCCATTCATGATAGTCCTAAAAAGAATGGAATACTTAAATATAAATGTAACCAAGGAAGTAAAAGACCTCTACAATGAAAACTACAGAAATAAAGCACTTTCTAATATGTTTTATTTACATATTAACCTAAGAAATTATCAAATTACCCACACTATGCTTATGCTGTGGTACAGTAATGAATGACACAAATAAGGTCCTTGCCTCACTGGGTTCACTCATACTAAATGCTTACTGCATTTTACTTAGCAGATTGCTGAAACAAAAATGCAAATTTAAAAACTTTCTCTTATTTCTTAATGTATCCTATTATGATTCAATTTTAGTTTAAGACTGAATTTTATTCTGACTTGGAAGCTTATTCTAGTCAAGAAAAACATCAGTCCAATAACTTAACCTGCTTAATTTTTTCTGAGAATATGTTCTGAGAGAGAATAGTGGTTTCTCACTACTTTATCAGTTCCCAAAATTAGAGATTCAATCCTTCTACTCCTGGAACTTAGTCAGCTTCTGGGCCTTTTCCAAAGGATACTAGTGAGATTCTATCAATTCTACTTAGGATGGATTTAACATGTGTTTTTTTAAAGGAGGAGGTCTGACATTCTGAGACCAATCTTCCCGAGTCCCCCTAGTCCTGCCATCTGATTTAGATACAAATAACTTCAGAGAAGAACAAAAATTAAATAATTTCATATTTCTACATTTTTATCTCACTAAGGAAGTTTATATTTGTTATTCACATTAATTACACTACCTATACACAGAATTATCTCTAAGGTTTGTTAGTTTAAGGTACATCCTAAATCTGATCTTTACACACCAATGTCTTTAGCACAAAACAAGTCACACATTTGTTTCTGCTATTTCCTAGTACATTATAATTTGTTTATCTTACTTAAAATATGCTAAGGTAATTCTAAAACTTTCCCTCTTTTATCCTGAATATCTCCTACATAGTGGCTTAAGAGGCAATCTTTTTAAGGTGAAGATAGAATTTCCTGGATAACTTAAGCAAACATAAAAAATATATGCACCAAAAAAGTCAACTAATCATTTAAATTCTTCACTACATCCAAATTAATCCTTTTTGTCTCTCCTCTACTCCACTCCCCTAAAAGCCCAAATCTACACTTCTCATTCTTTCCTAATTCAAGAAGCTGCTTTAAACTCAATACGCAGGCCTAACACTAGGTATTGTTCACGACTTTGTAACTCCACATAAAAGTCATTGACAGCTCTTTTTGACTCTACTTTCAAAATATAATCTGTGTTTGAGCACCTCTTATCACCTTGTTAGCCACTGTAGTGGTCAAAGCTGCATCAGCTTTCCCTGATCTATATTACTGCAGTAGCTTCATAATTGTTCTCCATGCTTCTATGCTTGGCCACCCCTAGTTTCTCTTTGAAAATGCCAAGTTACCTTTTCAGAGGAACAATGTTACATTGATTTCTGACTTCTGAGAAAATGTGAATTTACCAAATGGAAATACAAACTCCTATAACAGAATCTAGCTTACCTAAAACATATATTAATTGGGTAACTACTATTCAGGTGATAAAATCAATGTTGCATGCCAACTTTGAAAGAAAAGAGAGCATAAAAAAAATTTTTTTTGTACTGAGAATTGAACCTGGGGGCATTTTACCTCCAAGCTACATCCCCAGCCCTTTATATTTTTTTAATCTGAAACAGGGTCCTTCAACACTGCTGAGGGTCTCGCTAAGTTGCTGAGGCTGGCCTCAAACTTACGATCTTTCTGTCTCAGCCTCCTAAGTACTGGGATTTACAGGCATGCACCACCATATCCAGCTAGTTTTCACATCTATAGAAATTTGTAACATCTATTATTTCCTGCTGTTATAGTTTAATGAAGTAGTGATCTCAACTCTTCAGAAAAGTTAAAAAAGTTTATACTAACTGGTCTGCTCAAATGATATGCTAGGTATCTGTGCTACTGTTACTCTTTCAATATTGAGTTTCAACTTATTTATTTCCTAAGATTCAATGAAGAATTCTTTTCATTCTTTTCAAACTACTGCAATTTGATTCTATATGCTTTTTCTAACATACAATTGCTTTAGTGGAGATCAAGTTACTTGGACTCCTTTTCTTTTTCTAGTGCTTAAAAATATGTTCTGTCCTTTTCCTTTCTCTCTTTATAAAACCATGCCTGAATATCTTATCTATTCTCATGAGCTTACTGTCAAGACACTGATGGCTGCTGGATCTATATCTCCAGCCCAGGCTTTGCTCCTGACCTCCTGATCATATTTATCACTGCCATACGGGTATCCCAATAGAACTCAAAATCAATATGCATCCACATCTGAAGGCATCATCTTCCCTCTAACACATAATACTATCACTGCCTATCTGTGAGACTAGCATCACAATCCATGCATTACCCAACGCAGAAATCTGGAATTTATGCATGACTCCTTGTTGTGCCTTTGTCTCTAAGTCAGCATTCCTGTCAGTTTTAACTCCTCTCCATCATTTGTGTCTATTTTAACTCTCCTTGTTACATGTGTCCAGTCCTGTCACTTCTTACATGGATTACTGCAAAAGCATTATTAACTGGCATCCTTATTGCTGGTCTTTCCATCACATTTGTAAATCTCATCATGCAGATTCACTGCTTAAAACTTTTAAGATTATACCTATAGCCAAGTGAGGTGGTATATACCTGTGATTCCAGTATTTGGGAGGTTGAGACAGGAGGTTAACAGTTTCAAGGACTGCCTCAGCAATTTAGTGAGACGCTCAGCAACTTAGCAAGACCCTGCTTCAAAATAAAAAATAAAAAGGACTGGAGGTGTAGCTTGGAGACAGAATGTCCCTTGGTTTAATCCCCAGCACCCCCCCCCCACATACATACAATATTATACCTGTAAGAGTTATTCTACCATTTTAGTACCTACAATTCTACTCCAGTCTAATACTAGACCTAAGTCATGTCTTCAAGTCATGAATTCCAAGTTTTCACTCCTCTGGATGATCTCACACACACACACACACACACCCACACACACGTGTTACCGGGAATTGAACCCAGGGTCATTCTACCTCCAAGCTATATCCCAGCCCTTTTAAATTTTTTATTTGAAACAGGGTCTCACTAGGTTGTTGGGAGTCTCACTAAATTGCTGAGGCTGGCCTTGAACCTGTGATCCTCCTGTCTTAGACTCCCAAGTACTGGGATTACAGGTGAGCATCACCATGCCTAGTTGGATGTACCATATTCAGAGCATACTCTTGCTGAAATGCCTTTTCACCTTAACAGGCTTATTCATAATCTACATCTGAGGATTCAATTTAGAAGCCAACATGCCCCCAAATTCTTTGATGTCCTATCCCATCTTAGATAGTAATCTTTCTTCTATGGTCTCCTAGCATTCCGTGTTTACTTCTATTAACCTATCTATTATGCCAAAAGGTATTTGTTTTATCTATTTTTTTCATCAGATTTTAAGTTTCTTGAGGATGAGGACCCCTGACTTGTCTCTGCCCACCCATAGTTACTATAATGGTCTACTTCCACATTTTGTGCCATACATAAATTTTATTTAGGAAGGGTTTTCTCTTTATCTATTTCATTCATCACACTTTTATTGATTATATCAATGCATCTCTCTATATTTTTAATACTTTTATTGTAGTTCAAAGGGATAGGGACATACATGCGCGCAGTATTTGATAAGCTTCCCCCCAGCTCCCTCCCCTTCCATACATGATACTGAAACTGGCATTAGTAATTTCACGTATGTATATAACTTCAGTGGCAGTGTTTTCTTCATTGATTCTCCCTCACCTCCAACACTGCCCTCCCCAGACCCCCTCCATCACTCCACTGTGTTTTTCCCTTCATTATTTAAAGTCCCTCTTGTATCCTGATTACTCCCTAGCTTCCACATATAAGAGAAAACATGGCCCTCCACTTTTTGTGACTGGCTAATTTCACTTAACATAATGTTCTCCAGGTCCACCCATTTTCTTGCAAATGACATAATTATGTTCCTCTTCATTGCCGAGTAGAATTTCATTGTGTGTATATATCCCATAATTTTGTAATCCATTCATCTGTTGATGGACACCTAGTTTGGTTCCATGATTTGGCTATTGTGAATTGTGCTGCTATAAACATGGATATGCACGTATCACTATAATATTCTGATTTCAGTCCTTTCAGAAAGAAACCCTGGAGTGGTAGAGGTGGATCATATGGTGGATCCATTCCCAATTTTCTCAGAAATCCCCACACTGATCTCCATAGCAGCTGCATTAATTTGCAACCCCACCAACAGTGTATAAGAGTTCCTATCTCCCCACATGCTTACCAGCATTTACTGTTGTTTTATTCTTGATGATTGTCATTCTAATTGGGGTTAGATGGAATCTCAGTATAGTTTTGATTTGCATGGCCCTGATTGCTAATGATGTTGAACATTTTGTTCAAACTATTCATTAGCCATTTGTATTTCTTCATTTGTGAAGTGTCTATTTAGTTCAGCTGTCCATTTCTTGATTGGGTTCTTTGTATTTTTAGTGTTAAGTCTTTTAAATTCTTTGTATATTCTGGATATTAGTTTTTCTCTCAGAGGAGTAGCTGGCAAAGATCTTTTCCCATTCTGTAGGCTCTCTCTTTAGACTTTTGATGGTTTCCTTTGCTGAAGAGAAACTTATTTTACATATATTACTACTGAAGGATGTGAAATTTCCTGCTATAATTGTATTTTGATCAATTTCTTCTTGAATTTTAGATTTTGATTTATCAGCCATGTAGTCTAGTATTTACAGATTTATGCTTGTTAAACTTCATTGATTTTGCCTTTTCTCATAAAACAAAATTTCCTTTATTTTACTTACTGTACTTAATATTAGTAATGCTTGATATTAATATTGACCATTCTTTCTTTTGGTTTACAACTTACTTATAAAGTGATTTTCACACTCTTTTTCTTCAATCATTCTTGTGAGTAGAACTTAGCTATTTTAGGTTTTTGAAGCCAATGTCTCAGTCAGTTTCTCTCTTAGGTGATAAATTTACTCCACTCACATTTGGCATAACGACTGGCATACTTGACAATTTTTTTTTTTTTTTGCGGTACCGGGGATTGAACCCAGGGGTGTTCTACCTCCGCGCTACACCCCGGCACTATTTTTTTTATACTTTATTTTGAAACCGGGTCTCATGAAGTTGTGGAGGGCCTCACTAGGCAGAGAGAGAGAGAGAGAGAGAGAGAGAGAGAGACAGGGAGAAAGAGAGAGAGCTGAGGCTGGCTGTGAACCCGGATCCTCCAGTCTCCGCCTCCCAAAGTACTGGGATTACAAGCGTGCGCCACCACGCCCGGCCATACTTGACAATTTTGAAATACACAGTACATTATTTATTATAATCACCACTCCATGCAATAATATCTTTTTAGTTTCCTTTGTTAAAAACTTAATTCTTCCTGAAAGTGTATACACATTTCCTTTCTGTTAGAGCACTGGGGGTATAGCTCAGCGTAGAGTGCTTGCCTAGCAGAACCACAAAAACAAAAACAAAAACATAAAACAAATTTTTTTTGTCCTTAGAGTTCACATATTTTATGCCTCGGTGTATCTTTTTTTCTCATCCACCCAAATAAAACTCAGGAACTTTTTCAATATGCAGTCTTCATAGAATTTTTAAGTTCAGCTCTTTCCCCCCTAGACTGTGATTATTATTTTGTCTGTTCCTTTTTCTTCCCTGAATGTTGAATTCAAGTATCACATTTTCTTTTAAATTCCAAGAGATTTTATTCACGATATATTTAGATTTCTTTGTGTCTTGATTTTTAATTCAGTTTTTACCATTATCCTTTAGTGATTTTACTGTCTAGGCAAATGTTTTGTCAATCCTTTCCCTAGCTGTTGGGAATTTTTTTTATTATTCTCTGTTACTCTTTAAGACTTGGGTCTAGTTGTTGAAATAGCTTTAATGGCAGAAATCCTTGCAGATTTTGAAAATCAAAGATGTTTACTGGGCAATGGGTCTACAATTAGGGGCAGGCTATTGGCGCCCTCTAGAAGTTAGCACGACTAAAGGGACCTACTAGAATTTAATGAGTGAGGACCAGGGATAAGTGAATATATCCTGCAATACACAGTTCAACCTCACTCAAATTTTAGTAGTGCCCCTGCTGAAGATGATGGTTTTAAATTCCCATATATTTGAAAAAATCTTTATTTTTCCTTCACTCTTGAATGATAGAATGGTTAAGATTCAGAGTTTATTTCTCAGACCATTTGTCTTCTTCCATATATAGCTATTATATTGTCAAATATAATGTTAGATGGCAATTTCTGTACCGCAGTTGTCCTAATAAGGTAAACTGTCTCTTCAATAAGTAACTTTAAGGAGTTTTGCTTTATTCTTGATATGCTGATGTTTACTGTGATATGTGTATATATTTTAATTTTAATTAAATTATATATGTTATCTTTACCTATTTGTGTATCAATTTTGCATGCATATATTAGACCTTTTACTACTAAGGACTGGTATCTTCAGTTTTGAAATATTCTTAGCCATTATTGCTTCAAGTATAGTATACCTTCCATTTTCTCCTTCTAAAACTCTTATTAGATAGATGTTGGAACTTCTGGCAAGGTTTTCTGTCTCTTACCTTTTCCTTTATATTTTCCATTTCTGTTACCCTTTGTGTTGTATTCTAGGCAATTTCCTCATATATAGCTTCTAGTCCACTAATCTGCTCTTCAGCTGAGTCCTGTATTTTTGCACATTTACTTAGTTTTAAGATTCAACAATAGTTTCTTTTTCATAATTCACTCTGCTTGTTTCATAATTCCTATTTGTTATTTTGTGGCAGCAAATTTCTTTTATTCCTCAGAGGAATAATATTCTTTTTAGATTCTTCAATTTCTTTTATTTTCTTAGTCCAAGTCATTCTTTTGTTGAGTTGCTGCCTTGTTTCATTTCATGGTGCTGACATTCTCTAGATTTTAGTGATTATGGCTGTGTACCCACCTTCCAGAGTACCGTGAAGGCCCTCAAAACATGGAAGACTCACAGTCGGCAGCTCTGATTCTGCCTAGCAGTAGTGCAGTTTTTAGGTGTTGCCAGGGTTTGATCTGTTTCTTTCTTTAGAGACTGAGTCCTTTTCCATTCCAGAGGTGATTCTTTTTCTTGTTTCCAACAGAATTTTAAAAAATATTTTAACTACTTGCTATCTAAAATTTGTGGAAGGACAAAACTTTAGTATATTCTCAGCTTACCATCTTGAGGTTGTAAATCCATTTTCCAAAAATGTCTGGCCTTTTTTTGGGGGTCATATTTTGATTCTGGAATTTTTAGAATCATCCATCAAATTAAAACAATACCCTGGCACTCTGAATAAAATATTTGATGTTATAAATTAACAGATTAAAAACATCTTTTTAATGCTAAGTCATTCCAGCCAAGAAATGACATCTCTATTCAATCTTTTTTTTTTTTGGTGGTAGCAGGGATTGAACCCGGGGGCATTCTACCTCCGGGCTACACCCGCAGCCATATTTTTTATTCTTTATTTTGAAACAGGGTCTCACTAAGTTGCAGAGGGCCTCACTAAGTAGCTGAAGCTGGCCGCGAACCTGGATCCTCCAGTCCCAGCCTCCCAAGTACTGGGATTACAAGCGTGCGCCACCAATCTTCTTTTATTTCACTTAATGTAGTTTAAAAGTTTTCTTTAGGTCCTTCATATTTCTTGAATACTTATCTCTAGATATTTATGACTTTACTCTTTAGAATGAGATCCATAATCTCACTGTTTTCTCAAGCTACTCATTATTTGTAAATTGGAAATCAACTAAAATTTGCAGACTGGTATTTTAAAAACAACCTATTTTTTTGCTTATTATTTCCAACAGTTTCCGAGTTGATTATCTTCAGTTTACCAAGTGTATAATCAATATAACCTTAAAAATTTAAATTTTGTTCTCTCTTTCCTAACAAAAGAAGGTCTAATGGCTTAATCAGAGGCAACAGAGTTCAATGGTTTAGGCCAGGGGTCAGTAAATGTTTTCTGTAAAGGGCAAAAGAGTAAGTCCTTTAGGCTTTGTGGAGTACACTGAGACATGGCACAACCATTCAACTCTGATATTGTAGCATGAAGGAATACATAAATGGATGAGCATAGCTATGTTCCAATAAAACTTTAGAAGTCAGCCAGCTGTGGAGTCAGTCTGCGTATGTTCAAATCTAGCCTTCAGCATTTCCTGGTCGTATAATATTAGGCAAGTGTTTAAAACTCTCATTGCCTCAATTTCTATCTATGTGCATAAAAAAGTTTCTATACTTATGACAACTATTTGTGATATTATCATAATCTGTGATAATGAGATAATAACATTCAGTAAGAATAGTATGAGGCACAAAATGCTCTGCCATTATTAGTTTTATTATTAAGTGCCTCATTTTCTTTTCTTGTATTACTGAATTGCTTTATTTCTCCCCAAATAGTGGTAAAACAAACACTGCTTATAAGGTATCCTTGTCTTGTTCCTAACATTAATGCAAATAACTGCTAGTGATTTTCAATTCAGTGTATGACTTGTTCATGAAAGAACCAGTAATCTAATCAAATTTTACTAAGGTTATAAAAATCTGATAGATTTTAACTTTTATAAAATGCCTTTTTGGATCTATTATAATGATAACCCGCCTTTAAAATTTTCCCTTGACCTATTTATAAAATTGTTTCCCCAATATTGAGCCATTTTTCCATAGCTGACATGAATTCCATTCCATTGCCATATATTACTAATTTAATTTGCTGATAACATATTTGCTAATCCTCCACTAAGAATTTAAACTTTTTGTAACTATGTTCATAACTGAGATTAATGTATATTGTTCTTTGGAGTGGATAATTTTTTAACTGAATTTCAGAATCAGTGTTATGAAAGGTTTTTTTTTTTTTTATGTTCCAGGACTACTTAGTATTAGTGTAACCTATTTCTTGGAAGTTTAAAAGAAGTGACTGTTAAACTTTCTGGGCCAAATTTTTTCTTTTTCTTTGACATTATCTTTCCAAAAATTTCCCTCAAAACATGGATAAAAATCACAACAGTCGGGCGTGGTGGTGCACGCTTGTAATCCCAGTACTTTGGGAGGCGGAGACCGGAGGATCCGGGTTCGCGGCCAGCCTCAGCACGCATGCGCGTGCGCGCGATCTCTCTCTCTCTCTCTTCTCTCCTCTCTCTCTCTCTTTCTCTCTACGTAGCGAGGCCCTCCGCAACTTCGTGAGACCCGGTTTCAAAAAATAAAGCATAAAAAAAATAGGGCCGGGGGTGTAGCGCGGAGGTAGAACGCCCCTGTGTTCAATCCCTGGTACCGCAAAAAAAAAAAAAAAAAAAAATCACAACATAAAAAATCCCTTAAATGTTTAAATAAGCAAAAAATAAGAAATAGCATGGTCAACACAATAACAATAGAAAGCTAAAAGATACAATATATAAAAAGGCCTTATAAGTCAGTAAAAGTCATGTGGACCACCAAATAAAAAACTGCGAAGGACATAGGCAATTAATAGATAAATATAAATGACTAAGGAAAATGTGAAAGACTAATCAATTAAGTATCATTGAAAAGCATGCATACTAAAATGAGGCATCATAAAAAGATCTAGTGCTGTCACTCTGTATGTCCTCTCAAAGACCCTTGGAAGTAGTAGAAAGTTATTCAACTTTTTCAGCAGACACTTTGACAACACCTATTACAATTTTAAATATACATAAACCTTTGTCTCAGCAAATCTACTTCAGGAATGTGTTCTTTAGATGATGGTTTTAATCTATAAAACCACCTTTAATCTATAAAAGGTGCCAAAGATGTTCTCTATAGTATATTTTGTAATACTAAAAAAATGGAAATAATCCATGTTTTTCAATTAATTATTGGGTTAAGTGATGGCATCATATCCATACAGAGTATTACATAGCCATTATAAACAATAGCATAGCTATACATGCTGGCAGGTGTGTCCAGGGAACACAGTTTAGTTAAAAAAAAGCCAAATATAATATAGTGTACAAAGTATAACCCCATGTAAACAAACAAAAACAACAAGAAAGCCCTAACACATATTCTTGAGTTCCATCCATTTTCCTGAAAATGGAGTGATTTTGTTCTTCTTTATGGCTGAGTAAAATTCCATTGTATGTATATACTGGTTCCATAATTTGGCTATTATAAATTGTGGTAAGCGAGTATAACCAGTCTCAAAAAATGAGTAGATGTATGTTTTCTCTTATATGTGGAAGCTAGAGTATTCAGAAGTAAGGGCAACATCAGAGAGGTGAGCAGAGACTTCAGGGGAGTCATGAGGGGGATTAGGGAAGGGAGATGAAGTCATAAAGAATATAAGAGATGAAATAATGCTATGAATGTATACAAACTACTAATTCCAATATCAAAGACATGCGCGGGGAGGGTGAGGGAGAAGGGAGAGACCCAGTAGGGAGGGCACCAAGAGCTGTGTGTGTGTATTTGTCTGACACTCTCTACCCCAATATGATGTAAAATTACAATGCACCAAATTAAAAATATAAAAACCCTAACACATGGAAGAAATTATGCAAGAATATTTAACAACCTGCTAAAGAGGAAGGAAAATGCAAGACTTTATACTTTGTAAGGTATATAACTTTTCAAATTTTTTTTTTTTTTTTTTTGCGGTACCGGGGATTGAACGCAGGGGCGTTCTACCTCCGCGCTACGCCCCCGGCCCTATTTTTTATACTTTATTTTGAAACCGGGTCTCACAAAGTTGCGGAGGGCCTCACTAAGGAGAGAGAAAGAGAGAGAGAGAGAGACAGGGGGAGAGAGAGTGAGAGAGCTGAGGCTGGCCGCGAACCCGGATCCTCCGGTCTCCGCCTCCCAAAGTACTGGGATTACAAGCGTGCGCCACCATGCCCGGCCTAACTTTTCAAATTTTTAACATGAACTTTTTATAATGAATTATAAACAAAAATTAAAATTAAAACTCTATCTTGAGGTACAGTGGGGCCAATGGAACCAGTGTTGCTCTACTTCATGTAAATCTACTTGCTGTTTACAACTCTGAATACATAGTCCAAAGCTTTGGCAAGGGTAATAGCCTTCTAGCTCCAATTCATCCTCAACCTGCTGTCAGAATAACCATTATAAAACACTAACATGTTCATTCTTCTTAAATTGTTCAATAGCTTTCAGGATCAATTTTTTTGCAAGGATTATGCAGGTAATTATCTAGCCACTGCCAAATTCTGACCAATTTTCTACTCCAACAACATGTGATTTGGTTATACTCTGTGTGGTTACATTATTTACAGCTGCCTGAATGAAACATGCTCTCTCCTCTACCTCTCCTCCCTCTACACTGAATATCCATTTCTACCATCTTTAATTGACTAATTCCTATTCATTCTTCAAAACTAAAGTTTGGGAGATAAACCTCTAGGAAGCGTTCATTTGTCATGTTTCTATTAAGCTCTTCTACTTTCTATTCTAAGAGATACCCTCTATGACCTATATGTATATATTACTATGTTGTACATAAAATCCTCTGGTAATATTTTCTATTGGATTGTCAAATTCTTGCATCAGGGGCTGCCCCTTGCATTTTCTATCCCCTAGTGCTTAGCACATGGTAAATGTTTAATAAAAACCAGTTGAAATTTCTAGTTATATTGACTAGTCATCTTTTAGTCATATTAATTTTCTTGTCATCTTCTCTTCATCTACCGGGCTTTCTTAAAGTTTTTATTCAAGAGTTGGGTAAGAAGAATAAAGTACATGTATAATATCTAATCAGAATTAATTTTTTTTCTGGATGATACAGAACCTTTTATTGGTCTTACTTTCTGGTTATTTCATTTCAATAAAACCTCCACTAGAGGGCATAAAAGAAAAGCAGAAACGAACTTCAGGAAAAAATATTCCTTCACAATGATGTATTCATAACTTCTTAGGACTAAGTGTAAAATGCTTGGTTTGTCTACACGTCACATCTTTCTGTATGGTCCAGTATTATCTACTCTTTTTAATCTGCTTAAAACAATCACCGTATAGGTGGGAGATTAATGAAACAACTGTGATAAAGAAGATTTTGACAATGGTAAAATGCTAGAAATTGGAAATACACTTCCAGCTATCAGTCATTTTATTAAATCATCTCTGACCTTGGGAGGCTAAGATAGGAGGATTGTAGGTTTGCGGCCAGCCTCAGCCACTTAAGCCCTCTGCAACTTAGTGAGACCCTGTTTCAAAAAGAAAGAATAAATCATCATTGACAAAGGCTATAAAATTGGTAAAATACAAATTATGTTTAAAAGTTGCTATGCTTTGGATATGACTTGGCTATTCACCAAAGGTTTCTGTTGGGAGTATGGTCTCCCATGTGGTGGTGGGAGATGGTGTGGAACTTTTAAGAAAAGGGTCATAGTGAGAAATCCTTGGGTCAACTGGTGAATTCCCCTGAAAGGAATTAGGGTATTCTTGTGTGACCCTGATTAGTTCTCACAAGAGGATTGTTATAAAAGCCTGAACTTGGCCCCACTCAGTCTCTGGCTTCCTATTTGAGATGTGATTCCTTGTTTTCATATATACTCCCAGAATTGCCATCTACCATGAATTGAAATGGCCCTCACCAGAACTGAAATGGTGCAGATGCCATGCCCTAGAACCTCCAACACTGTATGCTAAATAAACCTCTTTTTTTCATAAGTAGCTCAACTCAAGTATTTCATTATAGCAACAAAAAGCTGGCTAACACAAAGTTATAGAAGAAAAACCAAGACTGCTAGAACATGAAAGGTTCAGAGTTTTACAAGTTTGCCACGGTCATGAAGCTAGTAAGTAATAGGACCTGGGACATGAACTTCTGATTCTGAGATATTTCACAAATAATTTTTGGTTTTTAAAAAGGGGGTAATTCTAAATACTTTTTTTGCTTAACTTTAACCACAGAAGTTATAACTCTTTTATCACCATAATAGAATTTAACAATATAGTAACACAGGAAAACAACATAAAAATAACAAATGAAGGAAAATATATTTATTCAAGCACAGTATTTTTTTGCTATTTTTATTGAAACTTCTGGTTTTCACTATACTGTTGAGAACCAATGTACTAAAGTTAGGTAATTTGTAAATAATAAATTATAAACTCATATACTAGTTCCCTGCTTTTGACTATTAGTACTTTAGGAAATGAATATTACTAGAATAAAAAAATTCCTATCTCTTGAAATCAATTCTTTTATTAACTTGGGATGACATTAATCATTACATAGGGTATGGAAAGTTTTCTTCTGAAAGATATAAGAGGGAAATAAATCACATTTTTAAATGAAAACTGAGTTTTTATTTCAAATTTAGAATTTAAAATATAACAAAAGACAAAAATCAAATTGTCAAATGAACTAATTATAGGAAGTAGTTGTATAATAACCTAATAATATAAAACATTATAATTACTGAGACTTATGAAAAGGTAGTCTATCTGAAGGATAACTGAGTTCAACTTAAATACTGTAAATTTATACCATGTGCCTTTAAGAAAAAGTAAAGTAAGACTTTGACAGTTTTTCTTTTTATGGTCTTGGTTTCTGGGCATGTGCTCTGGAAGAGTAGTGTCAAAAGAGCTTTTTACCAACTAGTTTTCTCACCTCTTCATTTTGTGCTTTCAAAAGGACTAGGCTGATTTCTAGGTATATGAATAGCAATGTTAATGCTATGCTTTAAATATGCAAAGATTCAGTATGGTATCTGTCACTGCACACGTATAAAATGAGCATAGGGTATGGACAGGTGATTTTAAAAATATAACAAGCTAACAATATAAGGAAAGATTTTTAAAGCTAGCTAAAAATCAGAAAATGGCAAAACTATAAAATGCTCAGACTGGGGATGTAGCTCAGTAGTGGAGTGCTTGCCTAGTATTCACAAGACCCTGGGTTTGATCCCCAGCACTGCAAAAAAAATGCTCATTTTTATCCATCAGATCACTAAAACCACAAAGCCTAATAATATATTGTCAAGAATAATAATAATAATAATAATAATAATAATGTTCTCTCATATAGTTCATAATATAAACTAGAAAAATCTTTTTGGAAAACTGTTTGAATAAACTTGCAAGGTTTTAAATGTACACACTTTTTGAACAAAGTCTACTTCCAGAAGTCTTTTGCTATCTCTGAGGTGGAGAATTCAAGGAATTACTTTAGTTAAGGAAGACTCCATGATTCACTATCTCAGAGATAGCTGCTCTAAATAGTTTGGTCAATGTCGCCAATCCTTTTTTCTTTTTTTCAATTACATACAAATACAAACACACAGAGCTCTTTTCATTCCAAAATGTGTTTGGGATCTTTTCTTGTCAATCCACCTTTGTTTAGTAGCTACATAGTATTCATTATTATCAATGCATTGTAATTTGTTGAACCACTGGGTAACTTTTAAGTTGTGTGTAATATTTATATTCTTGTGTTGTATGGTGGTGAGAGTGGTAAGAATAATGTCTCATGAGCCAGAATGCCAAGGTTTGAATCCCAGCTTTCTCATTTACTAGTAGCTCTATAATTTGGATGAGTTATTCATCTTTTCAGTTTAATTTCTATTATAGAGTTAAAAATATCAAGCCGGGCGTGGTGGCGCACGCTTGTAATCCCAGTACTTTGGGAGGTGGAGACCGGAAGATCCGGGTTCGGGGCCAGCCTCAGCTCGCTCTTGCTCGCTCTCTCTCTCTCTCTCCCGTCTGTCTGTCTGTCTCTCTCTCTCTACTTAGTGAGGCCCTCTGCAACTTCGTGAGACCCAGTTTCAAAATAA
>PVJS01029937.1:0-15262 GCA_004027185.1 Glis glis
TCTGTTTCAATTTCATGGAATAGTTTGTGAAGTATTGGTTTTAGTTCTTCTGTAAAGGTTTTGTAGAATTCGGCTAGAAAACCATCTGGACCTGGACTTTTCTTTGATGGAAGACTTTTTATTGCTGTTTCTATCTCTGTGCTTGCTATTGGTTGATTCAGGTTTTCTATATCCTCTTGGTTCAATTTAGGTAGGTTGTATGTGTCTAGAAATCTTTCAATTTCTTCCATGATTTCCATTTTATTGGAATATAAGTTTTCAAAGTAGTTTCTTATGAGCCTTTGGATTTCTCTGCTATCTGTGGTGATGTCCCCTTTTTCATTTCTGATTTTGGTAATTTGGGTTGATTTTCTCCTTCTTTTGATTAGGTTAGCTAGTGGTTTGTCAATCTTGTTAATCTTCTCAAATAACCAACTTCTTGTTTTGTTGATTCTTTGTATTGTTTTTTATTCTCTATTTCATTAATTTCTGCTCTAATTTTAGTTATCTCCTGCCTCCTACTAGCTTTGGGATTCGACTATTCCTGTATTTCAAGATCCTTGAGGTGTGTCATTAGGTTATTCATTTGGATGTTTTCTGTTTTTCTTATGTGGGCACTCAGTGCTATAAATTTTCCTCTTAACACTGCTTTCAAAGTGTCCCATAGATTTTGGTATACCATGTCTCTATTTTCATTTAATTCCAGGAATTTTTTATTTCTCCCCTTATTTCTTTTCTGATCCATTCCTCGTTCAGAAGTATATCATTCAGTCTCCATGTACTTAGGTGATTACTTTTTGTCTTCCTGTTGTTAATTTCCAGTTTCATTCTGTTGTGATCTGAGAATATGCAGGGAATTATATTACATCTTTTGAATTTGCTGGTGCTTGCTTTGTGACCCAGTATGTGGTCTATTTTGGAGAATGTTCCGTGGGCAGCTGAGAAAAATGTGTATTCAGGTGTTGCTGGTTGAAATAATCTGTATGTGTCTATTAGATCCATTTGGTCTATGGTTTTCTTTAGGTCTCAACAATCTTTATTCATCTTTTGTCTGGAGGATCGATATAGTGGCATGAGTGGTGTGTTGATGTCTCCCAATATTATTGTGTTTGGCTGTATTTGGGACCTGATGTCCCGAAGGCTTTGTTTTATGAACGTTGGTGTGCCCACATTTGGGGCGTAAATGTTTACTATTATTATATCTTCTTGTTGGATTTTTCCTTTTATTAGTAAGAAGTGGCCCACTTTGTCTTTTCTGGTGTGTTTTAGCTTAAAGTCTGTTTTGTCAGATATAAGTGTTGCTACCCCTGCTTGTTTTCGATCTCCGTTTGCATGGTATATCTTTTTCCATCCTTTTACCTTTAGTGTATGAGGGAATTTGTGAATCTAACAGACATTTATTTTTTAACTTATCTGTTTAGCAATGGAATAAGTTCTTTGGTCAACAGTTTAGCTGCTCTGGTTTTGCCTTAGTGGGGTGTTTTGCTTGTCCATTGTCCTTCAGAACCATTTCAGAATAGTGTTGGGGAGGATTCCATGGCTTAGCTATTTTAGCAGTCCACTTCTGTTTGGTATTAAGTGCTTCACCCTGGGGACTATTGTAAGAGGAAGTATCACTGACCATGGTTTGCCAGGAATGGGTTTTTTTCAGGCAGCGTAACATTTGCCTGTTAGGTCTCCCATAGCTAGAAATCAACTCAGGAAGTGTTATCAACATCTATTACTTTTATGTATGACCTATGGCTATTCTTGAACCATGAAAATTACTAGAATCTCTTCTGTTGCAACTATTGAATTTTTAGAGATTATTTTACTACATTGATTCCAGTTTTCCTATTACTCCTGAAAGCCAGCACATAACACCATTTATACTTGCCCAATAATAGTTTATCTCCTTGTTTGATATATATCATATAGCAAACCTATTTATTTATTTATTTATTTATTTATTTATTTATTTATTGTGTGTGTGTGTGTGTGTGTGTGTGTGTGTGTGTGTGTTGCTAGGGATTGAACCCATGGCCATTCTATCTCTGAACTGCACCCCCAGCCGTATTTTATTTTTTTATTTGGAAACAGGGTCTCACTAAGTTGCTGACAGCCTTACTAAGTTGCTGAGGCTGGCTTCAAACCTGTCATCTTCCTATCTCAGCCTTCCAAATACTGAGATAGCCGGTGTACACCACCACACCTGGCCATTTTTTATTTTGAAACAGTCTCGCCAAGTGGCTGAGGGTCTTGTTAAATTGCTGAGGCTGGCCTCGAACCTGCGATCCTTCTGTCTTGGCCTCTCAAGTACTGGGTCTTTGTTTGATATTTGAAGTTTACCTTGCAACCCAGATTTTTGTCTACTTTTGACATTTGTCCTACTTTATATCTAACTTTTATATTGAGAGGTAATATTTTTCTAAAAGACAATTAGTCCAAAACAGAGAATAAAATAGCTATTTCTATTATCTTTAGAGATCTTGAGTTCTTTCTTTTGTGATTGTGATATTTTGTTATTCTTCACATTTAAATCTGTGAAATATTTAGAGCTGTTAGTCCAGGTTTACACTGAACAATAGACATACAGTTTCCCCAGTGAGGATTGAGCTAAAAAGAATAAATATACAGTTTCCCAAGTTGGAACTAGTTTTATTTATATGACTTTCAAAGCATACAGAAGATTTTCAAAAGCTGAATGTCCCTCAAGTAGATTCTAATTCTGTTTTCTGTGTCCCCATCTTATAGAAGCTAGAGGAACATTGATATTTGTATTACTAATAACTCACCTAAAAAACTATAGATGCGTTATTTGATTTTACTGATCTTAACTGGTTTTTAAAATGGGTAGATGAATTTATCTTTAAGTGGTTAGAGTTTGTTATATCTGCATTGGGGTCTCGTTCAGTGTTTATCATTTTCAAAATTACTTAAAGCATTTTTACTAATTATCCTTGGATTTGTAAGACTGTTTGGTTCTTCCAGGCATTTAGCTCAGCACTGGCATTCGGTTAGCAGATTATTTTGATCAATTTATGTGACTGTCTCAAACTCAAATAAAACCCTATAGTAGAGGTCACCTAATACTAACTGTAGATGAATAACAGAACTATGTGGGCATCACTACTAAATCTACCAAAATGAGCATGTGGAGTAATTTAGATTCTACATAGGCACAGTAAGTAAACTGGAATACTTTATTTTTTCCCAGGATATGTTCATTAAATTGAAGTGGTAGGGAGGACATATATTTAATGCCACTTGTAAGAAAGCATATTTTCAAGGAATTAAAAACTTCTCTGGTACTTGAAAGTGAAAGTGCCTATTTATCGACTATATTAAAGTCTAGGGCATGCAAAGTTAGTGCCAAAACATCTCAGCCATATATAGCATACAACAAAATAACCTAAAAGCCAAGCTTATGTAAAAATGCTGATCACTTTGCTTGTTAGACTTGTCATTTAGTTAAAAGAGCTGCTAGAATTGAAACAAAGTAGCTGCTATACTCAACAGTGGCAAGGTGGTTCAAAATGATGAGGCTATTTGGTTATTTTCTCCACTGGAGGGATGGGGGAGGAAGGCAGACACCAGAATTCATTGTGTTCTTTAAGAAGCTTCCGCAGAGCTGGGTATGGTGGCGCACACCTGTAATCCCAGTACTTGGGAGACTGAGACAGGAGGATCAAGGTCAGCTTCAGCAACATAGTGAGACTCTCATCAACTTAGACTTTGTTTCAAAATAAGAAATAAAATAGGGCTGGTGATGTAGCTTGGAGGTAGAATGCCCCTGGGTTCAATCCCAAGTACCACCAAAAACATAAACAAACAAACAGACAAACAAACAAACAAATAAATAAATAGAAGCTTTGGCAGCACAGTAGTTAAAGGCTCTCGTTTGGGTTCGCTGGTGTGGGTATACAAATATGAAAGTTAAGAGGAAGTGAAGCAATAAACTTTGGTGACAACACTTACCTTTTTGTTCACTTTCTTTAAAGCTATTTTTGCCAAGCCTCTTTTCAGTGTCCCCAATACAAAAATCTGCATTTTCCCCCTTTTCATTTGTGAAGGCTTCTTCTAAAGGGATATCTACAGAGATTCTATAAGACTCAGGTTTTTTTTTAAATCTGATAATATGTCTTAATATTAAGGAATTGTGAAGATGCAGTGACTTATGTAAGACTCTTAGAACCTTTACTTATGCCAGCAGATCCCGGCGTTGTCATCAGATAGAATGGCCCCTTTGATCTATATAGCATAGTTTTTTCCTGGAGTGTTTCCAAACCAAATCATTATTCCCTAATCAAGATTGGCTATCTTTTATGGTGTAACATTTCCTGATAGTGTATCCTTTTCCATCCTCTGAATTTGAAGTTTTTAGTTTAATCTGTTCATGTAAATCAGATACCTTACACGTAATTAACAATGTTCTGTCCTTTAACCTGATGTCTTTATAACATAGGCCTATAGGGGAGCAGTGGTTGTGACTCTATTGCTGCCTGCTCTTGCTGGTCCGTTGTCTTCACTTGGCAGCGGCTCCGTTTCAATGTCTGTAGCCCTCCTGTACTTCCAGGGTAGAACAGAGCAGAGTATAACCTCCGTTTGCATACACTCTCTTCAGTGCTACAGGGCAGGCTTTGTCAGTCATTATAGAACTAAAGGGTATTTGCAGTTCCCCAGTCATGCCAAGTGAGGATGACATTGACCCCTGGCTTTCAGACTGTCCTCAAGATACTAAGCATGCTCTTTTGTGTCTTCTTCCTGAACCTTGGGCATCTTTTCCACTCTGACATCTCTTCTCTACTCCCCTGCATACCTACAAAATGTATCTTCGTGAAACAGTATTCTTTAGCATTTCCTATTTGTGAGTCTTATGCCCTGGAGTTTTCTTGTTTCTTTTTAACCCTCTTCCCTTCTTGCCAATCCTCTGCAACTCTCCAGCCCTCAGTAACTATGACCGTGGTCCCAGCAGTTTGGATCTGTACTTCTGAAAATTGAATGTAGATTGTAGCAGCTCATATATAACTCTCAGAAGGAAAGAGGACTTACGGTGCTGGTAATAACAGCAAGAGCAGCTGCACTGTTCAGAATGTTCTTTGTGCCAGGAGCTCACGTAAGGTCTTCCTCATATTAGCCTTTTATACCGACCTGGTAAATAAAAAGCACACTTGGAAAACGGAAATTGTCTGAAATTAATTGAAACTTGTAATATAGCAATTTTAAATGAATAAAATGGCCCAAAGAAAGGTTTTTTGTTTGTTTGGGTTTTTTTTTCTGTTTTTATTCTATTTCTGCCATGTGATAGATGGTGGGGAGGGGAGTTTGGAAAAGGGAGAGAGACAGTTTAAAAGAAAGAAACAAAACTTCCAGGTCTCATGAGCAGGAAAGGAGAAAACAGAGGGAGACAGATGAGACTCGGCCCCAAGGGAAGACTATGGAAGGGGTCTTGACGCTAGGCTTCGTCTCCTAGATTTAAGTTGATTGTGATCTAGATTACTTAAGGTGCTTTATTTCTTCATTATCCAGACAGGGATACCCAACTCACATATTTATTGTGAGAATAAATAATAATGTTTTACACATTATAAAATGTAAGCTGGAGGTATATTTTTATTAGATAAAGTGAGAGTTCTTGAAATTTCAAAAGAAGAAAGAAAAAGCCAGATACCTTTTCTTTTTATAACTAACATTTACTAATAATTAAGAATCTGTTGTGTACCTTTCAAATGGTGTGTGAATCCAAAACTGTTTTTAATTAATGTAGATGATTATAACTTTCTTGACATGAAATATGCTTCTTATAGTAAAATTTGTAGATTCCTGGATCTTTGAAAAGTAATTTTGGTTTAATTATTGGGACTACTATGTACTGTTAGGCTTTTGATAGATAATGCACATTACTATGTGTTTTTATCCTGCTTTGTCAGTAGAGAATTGTGATGTTTGTGTTCTTTAATAGGCTCCAGAATTTTCATTAGGCTTAATTGATGGTCTTTTTTTGCTTATCTTTTTTTTTCTTGGTTTGGTACTAGAGATTGGACCCAGGGGCATTCTACCTCTGAGCTACACCCCCAACCCTTTCTATTTTTATTTTGTTGGGGTTTTTTTTTTGTGGGACTGGGGATGGAACACAGGGGCATTCCACCTCTGAGCTACACCCCCATCCCTATTTTTTATTTTTTATTTTGAAACAGGGTGTCACTAAGTTGCAGAGGGCCTCACAAGTTGCTGAGGCTGGCCATGAACCTGTGATCCTCCGTCTCAGCCTCCCAAGTACTGGGATTACAAGCGCGCGGCACCACACCCGGCTCCAGTCTATTTTTATTTTGAAACAGGGTCTTGCTAGATTGCTGAGTATCTCACTAAATTGCTGAGGCTATCCTCAAGCCTGTAGTCCTCCTATCTCAGCCTCCCAAGTACAGGGATTACAGGCGTGTGCTACCATGCCTGGCTTAAAAAGTAATTATTATTATGATCAGTAACTTTACATGCAGTGTTTTTGTTAATTAGCAAAATTACTTCTCAAAGAAGGTAATAAAATGTATTTTTTCTTGTAATACTCTTACAAAACTGATTCTAAGAACTGTATTTTGTATATCCTGTCTTGAAAGTTATCATCACTATTCATAAACAGAATACTTATCACTCTAACATAGATGTCACTGTGGCTAATTGTGAAATTATTAAAATATTCTATACATAGTGGGATTTTTTTTGCTTTTCATACCATTTTCAAGAGTTTTGGTATTCTTGCTTCTTAAAAACTTGTCTTTTTCTACTTTATTCCAAGTTCTTATTTCCATTTTTATTATTTTATTTTATTATCATTATTTTTGTGTGTGTGGTACTGGGGATTGAACCCAAGGGCCTTCTACCTCTGGGCTACACCCCCAGCCCCATTTTATTTTTTATTTTGAAACGATCTCACTAAATTGCAGAGGGCCTCACTAAGTAGCTGAGGCTGCCCAAGAACCTGGATTCTCCAGTCTCAGCCTCCCAAGTACTGGGATTGCAAGCGTACACCACCACACCCGGCTTTCCATTTTTAACATAATGCTTCTGTTGTTAGTTCTAATAGTCCAAATTTTAAACTATTCTGTTTTATTTGAGCCTCTTCATACTATTTTTATGGATTTTTTTATTTTGTAGAGTTTAAAATTTTAATTATCTTTGTTAGATTTTTGTAGTATTTGAAATTATTTTTCTATGTTCTATGGCTATTTGTCTGCCTGGTTATGAACTTGAATTATACCACTTTTATATTCTGTAATCAATACTTGTTTTTTATTGATTTTTTTCAATAAGTTATGACTATTTTCAACCCATATTTCTGGTCTTCTTTCTTTAAAATCTTGCTGATTTTTAAAAAATACCCTGTCAAGCTTGTTAAATTGTACAAATAGCTCAACATAGGGTGATAGTGCCAGGCATCTTCCTGAGATGCCTTGCAATTGTTACTCTTAATATAGTGTATAAGTAAGGGGAGCCATCAGCATTTACTTTTAGTTCTTCTGCAGAGATGAATAAACATCTCGAAATGCTGATTTAGACAATCTTTTAAAAATGCTATGATGCACTTTGGTGTATGACTGACTCTTGCTTAGTTAAATGTTTTGCAGCATTATAACATAGTTGGATTCAGCTCATCTTTTAAAGCAGTTGTCAGAAAAATATGGGCCAGCATGGTAGAATGTATTAGCTCAATACATTGTCTCCATTTTATTATGAAGCTGCTGAGGAAGCTGTGATATACAGCACTGTCATTACAGATCTATTGTTAGGACGGTTCCACAGTCTTCTTTGCACTGCCATTAATTTATAGCAGTAAACAATATGTAGCCTTCCAACTGCAGCAAAGCAGAATCTTTTAATGAGGTGGATGTTATTACCACAATAAATCAGTGCTTTCGCGTAATGTATAATTCAATGTGTGTATTCCCACTGTAACTTCTCTGAGTAAGCTGATAGTGTATCATTGTCATTGCACAGCTCCACTGGCCTTTTTTTTAACCTTCTTTTATTTGGGGACTTCTTTTTTATATGCTTGCAAATAAATGTGGTATGTCTTGATAGCTGTCCTATAGCAGGCTTCACAAGCCAACTGTAGCAACAGCAGCCGGAATCAATACTGTGGGTTCTACCTGCATGGATCTCTGCATGATGCCATTTTTTTTTTAGACTCTAGTGAAATCAATCCTAATTGGTTTTAACATTATATTCAAGAAACGTGATTCTATAACTATTGATTGGGGGGGTAGTCATTTGGAAAGTAATAAAAATAGAAGCAGATAAAATGAATACCTAATATGCTGCAGAACCATACAAAAGGAGCATTGATTCTATTTTTAATTCATATAATTTGTCTTCCTCCAATGATTTTATTTCTTCTTTCCTTCCTTTTGCCTGGCTCAGTCTTTAGGGGAAACAACTAAAATACATTTAAAGGCCTTTCACATTGGTTCTGTAACAAAGAAAGAATTCTTGGAGTCAGTTTCATTCTTAACTGGCACACATTTAGTAGATCAGATGTAATTCTTTTGTACAGAAACTAATAAAACTAATACTTTAAGAGATGTCATTTAAAATTAGTGTACCATACCACTAATTTTAAATAGTAATCAATTAAAGATTTTTAAAAATCTACTTGTAAAAATTGGCTTAAAATAATGTTGATTAGAACTAAGGTTTTGAAAGAGAATGGTACCAAGGATAAATAGCAAGCCAGATGTGGTGGTGCACATTTGTAATCCTAGTACTTGGGAGGCTGAGGCAGGAGGATCTCAGATTGGAGGCCAGAGCAGGGTAATTGAGTGAGACCCTGTCTCAATATAAAAAAAATTTTTTTAAAGGGCTAGAGATGTAGCTCAGTGGTATAGTGACCCTGGGTTTAATCCCCAGTATCACACACACACACACACACACACACGATAAATAGTTTTGAAAAAATAATTGAGAAAGCTAAGATAGCCAAAGATGAATTTAAAATGTTGCTTAAAATCACTGGTCTGAACTCGCTTTATTTTAGTAGAATATTTCTGAATATATCCATTTTAAACCAATTTATTTTAGTTTAGATTTCTCCTATAAATAATCAGATATTTTCTTTCTCTTATAAATGAACAATGACTAGCTCATAGGCTATCTTCTTAAAATAAGTCATCTTACATAGTATATCTTTTTTTTTCCAGTGAATTGGTACCTAGATTTTGAATAAAGAGTAGAAATATTCTGGAGATCAGAATGTTTTAAGAGATGAGTTATTTAAAGCAGTAGGTCTTAACATTGTTTGAGGCCTAGACCCCTTCGAGAAATGCAAGAATACTGTTGTCCTTAAGAAAATGCACATGAACATAATCACAAAATTTCACATATTTATGCCTAAGCCAAGCATGTGCTGGGGCTTTACAGGCAATTATTTTATTCAAACACTCTTACCTCAATTCTAAAAGATCATCTTAAAAATAATAATCAGCCCTCGTTGAGCGTTGTCAGGCGTGATTGTAGGCCTTCAAGGCGCTTGCTCACTTCCTCTTCCAAGGCAGCCTTGGGACAGGGTGGCGTCGTCGCTCCAGTGCCCCGTTTCTTCACCACGCCGCCCCACTACTTCTGGTTCTGCCTCTGTAAGCGATTGTTTTCCAGTGTAAGCTCATAGTCTATCATTATTTTGATCCTATTTGTTTTCTATAGTCCATGCAGACATGTTTTTATTCTTTAACTTTTTATTTCATTCATAATAATAGAAATCTTTAATTACATCTTTTTTTTTCTCTGCCCCCCTCTCCCCTCTTTTTTTTTTTTTGGTGGTGGTATTGGGGGTTAAACCCAGAGGTGTTCTACAGCTGAGCTATATCCCCAGCCCTTGTTTATTTTTTTATTTTATTTTGAGATCGGTTCTCTCTATGTTGCCCAGGTTGGCCTTGAGCTTGTGATCCTCCCCAGTCACTGGAACTGGATGGAAGGCTTATGCCACCCCCACCCCCGCCCCACTCTAGTTACATCTTGATCTCTTTGTCTTACAGCCTCTTCCTTGCACTCTGTTTCACCCTCCTCAGGTTTGCTTCATCCTCTTCTCAGAGCCCATAAACAGTCAGGCCTTCAGACTCAAGTTTGTGTTTGTTGTTGTTGCTTCTAATTAACTCAATAGAATTCCATAGGTAAATTCCATACTCTTGTATAGCTAATGTTCACTTCTTTTAATTGTCTTTATGAGATGCTTCGTATAGACTAAGAACTTGAGTGCAGAAGAAACTAAACTTATGGAGAAATGACAGCTTTATTCATCCACTCACTTGTCTGTGTATGTTTAACCTGTTCTGAAAAATAAATTTGTTCTTTCAGCCACTCTTTGAGCGCAATACTGTTTTTTAGCTTAAATGGAATATATTTAAAAATTTGTTTTCATACCTACTAATAGGACAACAGAAGAAAGGAAGGGATAAAGGAAGATTACATTAATGTTTCTTGTTTGTTCATTTCTCTCCATTGGCAGCCAATAGGAGCTTTGAATCCAAAAAGAGCTGCATTCTTTGCAGAACGTTTTGAATCATGGGAAGATGATCAAGTTCCAAAGTTCCACTATGGTACTCATTACTCAACAGCAAGTTTTGTTCTTGCATGGCTGCTAAGAATAGTAAGTTCAGCATGAATAATAGACCATAACTAAGTAAATTCAATGCTCAAGAATATGTAATGATTAGAAATCAACAGCATTTTTTGAATACTAAAAATATTTTGGAAAGATTGAGGTTCCAATTATAAGCATCTTTATATCTCATTCAGTATTTATTTTATAACATATTACTGTAGAATTGCCTTTAAAAATGTTTCAGTTAAGCTGGGCATGGTGGTACACACCTGTAATCCAAGTATTTGGGAAGCTGAAACAGGAGATTGCAAATTCTAGGCCAGGGACTACAATGTAGCAAGACCCTGTTTCAAAATTTTAAAAGGCTGGAGGTACAGCTGAGTGGTAAAGCCTCTACACCGGACAGGGTGGTACATGCCTGTAATCCCAATACTTGGGAGGCTGACACAGGAGGATTGCAGGTTTGAGACCAGCCTCAGCAATTTAGTGAGACTCTGTTTCAAAATTAAAAAAAAAATAGGACTAGGGGTGTAGCTCAGGGGTAGGATGCCCCTGGGTTCAATCCCCGGTACCACTAAATAAATAAATAAATAAATAAATAAATAAATAAATGAATAAATGCCTCTTCAAATGGCTAGATTAGCATAGGTTCTTTTCAATTGCAGTCTCTTAAAAACTAAATAAGGTTTCATTAATGCATACACATATTCATATATTTTGGGAGCTTAATTTGCCCCTAATGGAATAAGGTGTATTTATAGGTAAACAACACTGTTGTATATTGATAACGTATTGGTTAAATAAGAAATGTTTCCATAAAATTGAAAGGTGATTCATCTACTAAAAAGTAATTTCTTTGGGAAAGCATTAGCAGCACATCATTAATTAAAGCTTGTTAGAAGAGCACAGGCAGACACAAATCCTAGAAGTAATTTATAGTGCTTAGCTAATTCAAGCAATTATCCACTAATATGTGTTTAAGTGTTCTTTAAGAGGAGCCTTTAAAATTTTTCAAACATTTTTCTTTTCTTAATCATAAATTAAATGTTGAGTAATAATAGGAAAATACATATTGGACTATTTCCCTGTACTATGAAGAAAATGCATCTAATTCATGCCTGAGTGTTAATAATAAACTGGCCTTGGCAAGGAAGAAGGCCTGAAAAAAATGTTGCAAATACCACATTTTTAAAAATATTTATTTATTTATTTATTTATTTATTTATTTATTTATTTATTTTTGGAGGTACCGGGAATTGAACCCGGGGCATTCTACCTCCAGGCTACACCCCCAGCCCTTTTTTTTTATTATTCTTTATTTTGAAACAGGGTCTCACTAAGTTGCAGAGGGCCTCACTAAGTAGCTGAGGCTGACTGCGAACCTGTGATCCTTTGGTCTCAGCCTCCCAAGTACTGGGATTACAAGCATGCTCCACCACGCCCAGCTCTGAAATATTTAAAAATATTTCTTTTGAAACAAACTATTTAAAAACACTAAGATAGTAATTTAGTTATAGTTACCATTTGATACTTAGTATGTATTACTAGCTATGGCCTATTAGTAATTAAGCTCTTTAGATGTAAAGATTTATATAAAAGAAAAAACACATTTTTATGCATGAGGAAACATGTCGATTCTCTTAATTCCTTTTTTTTTTTAGGAACCCTTTACTACTTTTTTCCTAAATTTGCAAGGAGGGAAGTTTGATCATGCGGATAGAACTTTCTCATCAGTTTCCAGAGCATGGCGCAACAGTCAGCGGGATACATCTGATATTAAGGTACATAAATGTTTCATTCTGCAATTGATATTACCATTGTGTTCCCTGTTCAGTGAATGTTCAAAATCTCTCCTCCATAGCCCTATTTACTGAAAATAAGCCTCAGAGGGTGAGTCCTGAATTAAATGGCCAAGAACCACTGTACAGAATTTCTTCTCTCCATTTTTCTTCTGTGTGTGTCCCTACCTACCTGTCTGTATATCCTGAATATTTTTCTCCTTCCTGCCTCTATTCATGGGAAGGTTTTTTCCCTCCTCCCTGGAATCTTTTTTGTTGAAGGAAAAATATAGACGTGTGACTGTACGGCATGTAAGGCAGCATGCTCAATGGAATTCCAAACTTAATGAGACAATATCTATAGTCAGAAAAATCTCAGGCGTATGTATTTAGATATCTCATCTCTCCGTTGGTTTTTATTAACACATGTTAATTTTATATATTAATGTGATTCTGTGTGATATTTCCATACATGCAATAGAGCATTCTCTGATCAAATCCATCCTCCCTTTTCCCACCCCTCCCCCACCCTTCCCAGTCTTTAGCAATAACTATTTTACTTTCAGGTTGATATTTTTTTATTAGGTTCTACATATGAGAGAGAATATGCATGCTTGTCTTTCAATGTCTGGCTTAATTTCACTTACTATAATGTCCTCCAGTTCCATCCATTTTGTTGCAAATGACAGGATTTCATCCTTCTTTATGGCTTAATAAAACTCCATGTGCATGTATGCCATATTTTCTATGTCCATTCACTTGTTGACGGGCACCTAGACTGAGTCCACATCTTAGGGATTCTAAATAGTGCCACACTAACCATGGGCCCGCAGGTATCTCCTTGGTATGCCGATTTCAATTCCTTTGGATATATACTCAGGAGAGGGATAGCAGGCTCATGTGGTAGTTCTATTTTTGGTTTATGAAGAGCCTCAGTACTGTTCTCCATAGAAGCTGTAATCATTTACATTCCCACCAACAGCATATAGGACTTCCTTTTTCTGCAAATCTTCACCAGCATTCTTTTGTATAGTAGCCATTCTAACTGGGGTGAGATGGTATCTTATTATAGTATTGATTTTCATTTCTCTGATGGCTAATGATATTGAGCATTTTTCACACATTTATTGACCATTCTTATTTCTCCTTTTGAGAAGTGTGTATTCAGATCATTTACCCATTATATTTGGGTTACTTGTATTTTTATTGCTAAGTTTTTTGAATCATTTATATATTCTGAATATTAACCCTCAGTGAGATGAATAGTTGGCAAGTACTTTTCTCCTATACTGTAGGTTGTCTGTTCACTCCGTTGATTATTTTCTTTGCTGTGCAAAAGCTTTTTAGTTTGATATAATCCCATTTGTCAATTTTTGCATTTTTTACCTGCACTTTTTGGGTTCTATCCAGTAAATTATTGCCTGTACCAGTGCCATGGAGGTTTTCCCTTAATATTTTTATCTTAATATAAAAATGGGCATGGTGGCTCACACCTGTACTTGGGAGGCTGAGACAGGAGGATCCCAGGTTGAAGGACAGCCTCAGCAATGTAGCCAGACCCTGTTTCAAAATGAAAAAAAAAAAAAGATAAAAAGGGCTTGGAGGTAGAATGCCTCTGGGTTCAATCCCCAGTACTGTAAAAAAACTATTTTAACATGTAATCAACATAAAATTATTGATTAGTATTTTACATTTGCTTTTCATAATGTCCTGAAAACGTATTGTATATTTTACATTTCCAGCTCATGTCTACTCACACTAGCCACATGTCAGGTGTTGGTCGTCACCTGTGGCTAGTGCTACTATATTGGGAAGTACAGACCTCGGGCACTGTTTCAGAATCACAGGGAAGGGTAGCTTTCACTTAAGGAAAGAATGCCTTCATTCTTCTTGAGCAACAGTGTTTTGGTGTGTACTTTATCTAATATGAACAGGCAAGTAGTAGCAATAATATGTAGTCTCAAGGACTGAAATAGAAAGTGTTGAAATTGGGTTGGTTTTTTAAAAACCCCGGTAGAAGGTTGGGGTGTTGTTCAGTGGTAGAGCACTTGCCTAGCATGTGTGAGGCCCTGGGTTTGACATAGAGCTGCAAAATAATAATAATGATAATAATAATAGTAATAATAAGCCAGGCATAGTGACACATGCATGTAATCCCAGTACTTGGGAGGCTGTGACAGGAGGACTGAAGGTTTGAGGACAGCCTTAGAAAGTAGCGAGACTCTCAGCAACCTAGCAATATTCTGTTTCAAAACAAAAAATACAAAGCACTGGAGGTGTAGTTTGGAGGTATAATGCTCTGGGTTCAATCCTCAGTAACACATATACATGTGCGCACACACACACATACACACAATAATGATAATGATAATAATAAAGTTAAATGAGATAAAACCACCAGTAGATTCCGTGTTACCAAACTTAAAAATTACCTCAACATTATAAAGGCAGTATATGATAAACCTAAAGCTAACATCATGATGACAGGGAAAAACTGAAAAGTATTTCCTCTAAAACTAGAAACAGAACAAGGATGCCCTCTATCACCACTCCTATTCAATATAGCTCTTGACACTTTATTTTTTTTTCTATTGACTTTTTTTAATTTTTTTATGTTCATTTATTGGTGCATTGTAATTATACATTTTGATATATGTCAGGGTATGAACGCCATACATGCACACATTGCACATTTCGCCCTCCCTCCAATCCCACCCTATTCCCTCCCCCTTCCCTCCCTTTCATGCTCCAGATAGTGATTGAGTCTTATAGGTTTGTGTATGTACATCATGTGCTATAGTGTGTTTCCCTCCACCCCCCTCCCAACTCCCTCAAGTTAGGTCACCTTCTTTGTCCATCTAAAGATTTCTTCTTCTTCCCTTCTAAGTCCCTTCTAAGTCCCATTCTATCTAGCTCCCACAGATTAGGGGGAACATCT
>PVJS01029938.1:7267-24532 GCA_004027185.1 Glis glis
AGAGAGAGAGAGAGAGAGAGAGAGAGAGCTGAGGCTGGCCGCAAACCCGGATCCTCCAGTCTCCGCCTCCCAAAGTACTGGGATTACAAGCGTGGGCCACCACGCCCGGCCTGCCTCCTCTTAAAAGGACCCCAGTGATTACCTTAGGCTCACTCAGATCATCTGGATAATCTCCCGTTTCTCAAGATCCTTAACTTCATCACATCCACAAAATCCCTTTTGCCACGAGGTAACATAGTCATAGGCTACAGAGATTAGGTGGCAGCATCTTTCAGGAGCCATTATTCGCTCTGCTGCTCCCAAGCTCACGGGGCAAGGATGTAGTAGAACCAAGATTTGAACTCAGCTTCCGCAGCTCCCAGGAGCCAGGCCCTTCCCGTCTGGTGGTTTGTCTTCTGCCTGGAAGGCTTTTCAAGTGACCGATTCCCACCTAACCTTGGGACTCACCTCGAAGTGGCCTCCTTGGGACAGCCCTCCAGGACCGCATTTGTGTCTTCCGCTCTACCCTTGGGCTGGACTGGCTGTCCCTCCTCTGGGCTCCCATATCCACAGAGCTCACTAATAACATATCACTTGTAAATCCAACGGGAAGGGGAGTGCCCACAGCTCTCAGGAGCACTGGCTAATTGTGCTTCCAACGACATGAGGAACATTTGCTACAGTGGTGGTTCATGGCAGTGTCCAGAGAGGACTGGCTTTCACATGGCTGCTCCACGCTCCAACTCATGATTTGGAAGCCTGCAGTGATGCCCCAGGTCTCTCTCAACTACTGTCCCCAGCGATGGTAATTTGTGTTTCTCTGTGGCAGGAACACAGCCTAGATGTGAGGAAGACTGGAACAAATGCAAGTCTATCAAAGAGTCCTTCGGATCCTAACAAAGGACCGCCGAGGAGTCCCTAATTTGGCATTTTGACACAATCACAAATATATTTGAGGCAATAATTTATTATCTCTATAAACTGGCTGGAAAAGTCAAAGCATCCACCTTTTTAAAAAAATGATTGTTGTTGTTTTAAATGAAGATAACCCACACTGACCCTGCCTGTAACCCCAGAACTGCATGGTCCTTATTGGTCCAGAGGGGAATAAAATCCAGTGTATTTGAGGGAGGTCAGAGAAGTTGCAAATGAGTGTGGCACCATAGTCATCATGTCAGGAGTAACAGAGGGGTTCTAGAAGCACCCCTGGCCTGGCACAGGGGGACACTGGCTGTAAAGTTAGCAATTTGACACTTTGTGCCTAGGATTTCTCATCCAGTTGCAACAAATCCATTAACCAAACCTTGCTATGTGCCAGGTGCTCTCCTTCCTAAACGATTCATCCATATCATTTTCCCAAGAATCTGTGAGAGGGATGCTATTGTCTCTGTTTAATTGACAAGGAAATGACCCTGCAAAGAAAGGAAGAAACTTCTTTTTGTGTGTGTGTGGTACTAGAGATTGAACCCAGGGGTGTTCTATCACTGAGCTACACACCCAACCCTGTTTAGTTTTTATTTTGAAACAGGGTCTAAGTTAGCACACGCTGGCCTCAAGCCTGCGATCTGCCTGTCTCAGCTTCCCAAGTACTGGGATTCCAGGCCTGTGCCACCACGCCCAGCTGAAACAGAGGAATTCATCACAGTAGTAAGTGTCGGAGCCATGATTCCGAGGCCGACCTGCATGCCTTGAAGTCCTTACTCCAACCTACTCTCCAGCTTCTGCAAAAAGGGGACTCAACAACTCTGGTCTTGCTATTCATTTTGTAGATTAAATGAGATAGTAACTAAAAATTAACAGAGGAAAAGCAAAGCCTCCTTATGAGTCTCCTCTGCATTCCCAAGTAAAATACAGATTATGCACATTGAAAAACCAAGTGCTGGGGATCCTGGGTAGGCGGTTTTATTCAGACCACTGACCAAATGTGCTGCCCCGGTCAGTGCCCACAGGAAGATGTTGGAGCAAAGAAAGCACCTTATTGCCTCTCTGGGTTAGCACATCCTCATCTCCTGGAGATAGGATAGAAGAAATAAGGAGGGGTAGGAAGGAGACTAACAGGGAAGGGAAAAGAAATTGCAACTTTAGTTCTAAGAAGCTTTGTGCCAGCCGGGCATGGTGGCGCACGCTTGTAATCCCAGTACTTGGGAGGCTGAGACAGGAGGTTCACAGGTTCACAGCCAGCCTCAGCTACTTAGTGAGGCCCTCCGCAACTTAGTGAGACCCTTGTTTCAAAATAAAGAATAAAAAAATAGGGCTGGGGGGTGTAGCTCGGAGGTAGAACGCCCCCGGGTTCAATCCCCAGTACCACAAAAAATAAAGAAGCTTTGTGCGCACTCTCACTTTACTCCCCAGGCCTGCTTTCCTCCAGACCTGAATTCCTGAAAGGCCCATGAATCTTAGAATATTGTGAGTTCAGCTGGGCGTGGTGGCGCAAGCTTATAATCCCAGTACTTGGGAGGATGAGACCAGAGGATCCGGGTTCACAGCCAGCCTCAGCTACTTAGTGAGGCCTCTGCAACTTAGTGAGATCCTGTTTCAAAATAAAGAATAAAAAATAGGGCAGGGGGTGTAGCTCAGAGGTAGAATGCCCCTGGGTTCCATCCCCAGTACCGCAAAAAAAAAAAAAAGAATATTGTGAGTTCAGTTAATGAACACCTGCATACATGGCCAGCTTACACAATGCATAAATAAGGCCAAGAGAAAAATATCGTTAGAGATATGGGTCCATTCCAGATGCTGTTTATTAACTAGATAGCATCAACCTAGAGATCCTGCACTTCATGGGTAAAAGACTGGAGCTCACCAGGATGATACTATTCCCACATAAGCTCATGTTCACTATTTACAAAGTTTCCTTTAAAATAAGAGGCAGAGACCCCAAAATTACGTCTCACTCTCAAGATGGCCCACATTCTCAGTCCCTACGAGTGTGTATATTCCTTGCATTCCTGAATAAATCTCTGCTTGTGCTTCTTTTGACGTATCCTGAAATTCCTTTCTGGGGCGTAAGTCAAGAACTTTCCAGGGCTGAGTTGAGGTCCCCTTCTCCCTTCTGGGGTACCTCCTCGAATCCCTATCTTGTGACATCCTCAGATCACCTAGGGAATAGTATTTGTGGGTAGCCTAGCCAGCTAGTCCTGGATGGCCCCGATTAGACCACCGAGAATCTGTTCTACTAGAGCCCCTTCATCTGAGTGCTAAGGAATTTAGTTGAGAGGGGGGAGGCGTGTGTAGTGATTCAGCCCAGCCCTCTGAGCAAGCTGTAGTATCAGTCCCACAATGCTCTTGGCCCAGATCTATGACCAACTCATTATTCTGGTCTCAGCCCAAGCGTTACCTCTTTGGAGGTGACAGTGCTCCACAATGTAGCTCTGTCCCTTTACCCTGTTTATTTTCTTCATCCCTATTAGAATTATCTTCTTGTTGCTTTTTTTTTTTTTTTTTAGTTTTCCAATCTTTTTTTTTTTCAGTACTGGGAATTGAACCCAGGGGCATTCTACCTCCAGGCTACACCCTCAGCCCTATTTTTTTATTCTTTATTTTGAAACAGGGTCTCACTAAGTTGTGGAGGGCCTCACTAAGTAGCTGAGGCTAGCCATGAACCCAGATCCTCCTGTCTCAGCCTCCCAAGTCTGGGATTACAAGCGTGTGCCACCATGCCCAGCTAGTTTTCCAATCTTCTTAATCCCAAAATGAGAATAGAGGTCTGTTGTATCTCCCATACCTAAATAGTGTCTTCTACATCACAGACACTCAATATGCTTCTGCTAAATGATGGATGGATGGAAAAAATGAAAAGGAAGGATGGATGGATGGATGGATGGATGGATGGATGGATGATGGATGGATAGATGGAAAGAAGGAAAGAAGAAAGGATGGATGGATGAATGGATTGAAGGATGGAAATAATGCAGAAAGGAAGGAAGGTAGGTAGGATATGTGAGTGAGATTTAAAAATGGATCCCCTCTATATGGACTGCTTGCTTTCCTGAGTCCCCAGACTCGGGAAATGTTCTCTTTCACTGATGATATGGCTAGCCCAGGACTTAGATGCTAAACTACTCTGAGAATATGGTAAGAGAGAGGGTTCTGCTTCCTGAAACTTCACAAAGGAGACAATATTTGATTGCGAAAAGTACTGCAATTCCAGGTAAGGAAGAGCAGAGGCTCAGGGGCCAGGAGAGACCTGGAGGAGTAAGGAGGGAGCACCCTGACGTGGCTTGCTGGTGTGGTCAGGGTTGGGCAGCAGAAGGTTTGGGCTGGTAAGGTAGGCAAGGGGCAGGCAGAAAGACCATGAAGCCCAGGTAAGGAGTCTGGACAGAAATAGGGAGCCCTCAAAGGTCAGGGCAATGCAAGGACCCTGGGCACTTCTGATCACCAATAGCAGATGCAAAACAAAGTCTTATTATTATTATTATTATTATTTTGCGGTACCGGGGATTGAACGCAGGGACGTTCTACCTCCGCGCTACGCCCCCGGCCCTATTTTTTTATGCTTTATTTTTTAAACCGGGTCTCACGAAGTTGCGGAGGGCCTCACTAGGTAGAGAGAGAGAGAGAGAGAGAGAGATCGTGCGCACACACATGCGCGCTGAGGTTGGCCACGAACCCGGATCCTCTGGTCTCCGCCTCCCAAAGTACTGTGATTACAAGCATGCGCCACCATGCCCGGCCTAAAACAAAGTCTTAGAATAAGTACAATGTTATGTGATAATATACCAACTTTGTAATTTAATAAAAATTACCATGAGCCACTTTGTAGAGGCACTAGTAGTATATTTCCCACATTCCCTGGTTTTCTCCATTTCTTTTCAGTGTCAGGATAATCATTCATTTGATATCAGTGATTTTTAGCAACAGGAAGAATACCCAAGCAGGTAGTCAATTGAGTAGCTGTGACTTACACTTTTGATTTTCACTAAAACATGCCTAACCTATTTTAAGTGCTTCAAAAGTGAAATCTTTTCCTGAAAAAGTGTGGGGTTTCAGTAAAGAGGCAAATAACATTTAAGTTGCATTCTCTGAATATTATGCTACAACTTCTAGAATTCTTAATAAAAATTCCAAAAAAATCCAGTTGTAAAGAGAAAGAAATACTGAACATTCTGAGAAAAACTGCGTCCCATAGGTAGCAGCTCTTATTATAGACTTAATTGGGAAGTTTTAAAATCCTGATGCCCCAGCACACCCCAGGCCAAATTATATTCCAGGCCAGCTGGATCCGAATCTCCAGGGGTAGGACCTGGGCATTGCACTTTTAAAAGTTCCCAGCTGCCTCCAGGGAGCAGAGGGCAGCTCACTGACCTAGGGCAATGCCGAGTACAGAATAAACTGGAGAGATTTGCAAGACACAGACACCGGGACGCCCTCCCCAGAGATTCTGACTCACCTATCGCAAGAAGATCTGGGCATTTCTTTTTTTTTTTTTTTTTTTCAGTACCGGGGATTGAACCCAGGGGCATTCTACCTCCGAGCTACACCCCCCGGCCCTATTTTTTATTTTTCATTTTGAAACCGTGTCTCACGAAGTTGCGGAGGGCCTCACTAAGTAGCTGAGGCTGGCCGTGAACCCGGATCCTCTGGTCTCTGCCTCCCAAGTACTAGGATTACAAGCGTGCGCCACCACGCCCGGCAGATCTAGGCATTTCTAAGATGCCCATATGAGCTACTGTGCAACCAGGGTTGAGACTCTCTGTCCTAATGCTTCCTTAATTAAATCAGTCCAACCCAATGAATCAACCTAGGATCTTGCCTCTCCCACATTCTCCAATCTTCTCAGGTCCTTTGCCGCCATCAATGATAGGCTGGCTCTACTTTTTTCCCCCTTCTAATTTGCACATGAATTAAAACCAGCAACACCTTAAACCATCATCTGTTGGCCATTTATACCTTTGTAGAAATACCTCTGGTCAGTAGTCCTTTGGGAAACATCAGAAGTACAGAGAAAGGCAAGCAGGAAAACACTAACAGATCCACCCATCCCTTCATCGGAATCACTTGCTCCATTCTCAGAATTCCATAGAACTTTCTCATTTGGCTCCTATGCCCTCCACCTGTGGTATAATTAGCTAAGGGTACAGAAGGAGGGCGGCCAGGCAAGTGACAGTCTCCAAAAACAGTTAATTGTTGGTGATGTTAAGAGGAAAATTACTTAGACTAATTAAAGTTAGTGGAGTTTATCTAAGCAAAGCAAAAACAATTCGTGCTATCAGGCACCTCCCAGAACCAGAGCAAGTTCTGAGAATTCCAGCCAACAAGGTGATCAGACAGCAGTTAGAGAAAAACAGAAGCGAGGCACAGCAAACCACTTAGTTGGCTACAGTCAACCAGTGAATTGGTCACAGCTTAGCTTGTTAGTTGTTTACACTTCATGCAGTGAATTAGTGACAGGACCTCCTGCGACCAACCAAAGCTCAGTTACTATGATCAAATTCTCGTCTTTTGGGTCTAGTCCAAATCTGATCTGTGGCCTCCTACAGAATTTTATTAAGCAGAGAGGATAAAAGAGGAAAAGACACCTTTGTGAGTGGGGCCGCAGGACTTTGAGGAACTTTGCACATATGCAGAATTATCTGTCAAACCAGCTGAACGGTTCAGGAAGTTAAGTAGCTTGTCCTAGGCTACAAGACAGACAACCAGCGCTAGATTCAAATCTAGGTGTCTGTGACCCCAAAACTGGTTGGTTTTTCCCAAATTGTGTCGGTGGGCATGAGGTTGAAATACATCCACAACTGCTTATTTGAAACCCCTGAGGCCAGAGAATATTGGAATTAATAAAATGTTGGATTCTAGGAGGGTAAATATATTAATATTTCTGCAGTAAATATATAAATATTTACATCAAATGGGACAAAAGCCTCACATTAGCCACTGGTTAATTAACACCAGGTTGTACTACTGAATTAAAGATTTTCAGAGCTTTTTGGGAATTCGGAAATTGCAGACTATGGACATGAACCCCAAAGATAAGAATCATATATAGTAGCAAGCTTATTGGACAGGGAATATTTGCCAGACATTCTGCAAAGCTCTGTACAGGTGTGACCCTCACAACAATCCTGCATGACATGTGCTATTGTCACCAGAGGGGCCCAAGGAGGTTCTAAAAGAGGGCCACCTCAACTTGGAACCATCCAGGTTCTTGATATCTGTCACAGAAAGAATTTCAGGACATGTCACTAAACAAGACACAGATTAAATTTTATTTAAAGACAGCAAAGAAATTCACATTCAAGAGAGAGTATGGACACAAGTGGCATGCCCAAGTTTGAGCTCTCTGATTATATATACACCATTTTTAGGGGTGGGGGAGTGATGAATCCTGAGCAGGTGAGCCATTGTTAGATTTTACAGATTTGTCAAGTGTTTACAAACTTCCTTGGAGATGAAGTCTCACTCCAGCTGAGTCCCACAGTGACCACTCTATCATGATGACCTCGTCCTATGGTGACCACACTATACTTGGAGGTCAGAATGCTCCTTCTTGGTCAAACAGTCCAGCCATTAATCACTTGTGGGCACACTGTATAAGTTCCTCAGGTGGGCGACATTTTAATTAATAGTATGGCTAATATTTCATAAGCACATATTGAATGTTCTGTTTATCTTTAACCGAAGCAGCAAGGTCGACATAACTTGCCATGTTTTCAGAGGTCTCTATGTACGAAGGGTCTCTCCCCATGGGCTCAGTTTAGTTTACCTATCTCATGATAGCTATCCCCAGCCTAAAAACCAGGAAACTGAGGCATGGATAGGGTAACTCACCCAAGGTCAAATGACTAATTCACTTATTTATTCAGTATCCATTTAAATTAAAAGCTTATAGTTGAGCTGGGTATGGTGGTGCATGCTTGTAATCCCAGTACTTGAGAGGCTAGATAGGAGGATTTCAGGTTCAAGAACAGCCTCAGCAATTTAGAGAGGCCTGAGACAGGAGGATCACAGTTTCATGGCCAGCCTCAGCAACTTAGTGAGACCCTGTTTCAAAATTAAAAGGGCTGGGGATGTAGCTCAGAGGTAGAATGCCCCTGGGTTCAATCCCCAGTACCCGCTCATACACACATACACACAAGCTTATAGTTGAATATTTCTGGAAAATTTTTTCCTTATTAAATGATGGAATATTCCTAGAATGGCTAGTTTGGCATTGGGCTTTGATCTTCTTGCTTTAAATTTGCCTTTTCTTCATGAAGCCCTGCACTCGAGTCCCAGTGCCAAAAAATAAAAATAAATAAAATCTGTCTTCTCTTTTTATTTTAGCAGCAGCCAACCCATGCAAAACACTAGTGTGTTCTCTCTCCCCTTTGAGCACTGTTGAAAGTCTGTGGAGGTGTTTCAGCCAGCATTCTCACTGTTGTGGCCCCAAAACACCTGACAACAACAACTTAGAGGAAGGAAGATGTCTTTGCTCACAGTTGTGGAGCTTTCAGGGGTTCAGTCCATGTTAGGCCAGGTGACATCTGCGGAGCATGGTGTGGCGAGCAAAGAAAGAATGCAATGGCTCTGCTTTCACATTATGGAGGCCAGAAGGAAAAGAGGAAGCAAGAGGAAGAGGGACCATATATAATCCCCAAGGCCATACTCCCAGGGGCCCTTCTTCAGCAACCGAGCCCCGCCTCCAACATGGCTGCCTTATCTCCATGATGTCTAGGGGGACATTTTAAATCCAAACTGTAACAGGAGGTCTAAGACAAAAAACTTGTGGTTGATTCAATTCATTCACTTTTCTGTTTTTGAACATCCGCGAAGTACTATACTTTCCTAGAATTAGACTCACTTCTGATAAAGCAGGAGGCAGTATGTGAACTTCTATTAAAACAGTATTATAAGCCGGGCGTGGTGATGCTTGCCTGTAATCCCAGTATTTGGGAGGCTGAGACAGGAGGATCGCAGGTTTGAGATCAGCCTCAGCAATTTAGTGAGGCCCTTAGCAACTTAGTGAGACCCTGTTTCAAAATAAAAAATAAAAATAAGAAGGGCTGGGGGTGTAGCTCAGAGGTAGAACACCCCTGGGTTCAATCCCCAGTTACCCCTCCCCTGCCCAACACACACACACACACACACACACACACAATCAGTATTATAAAATTAAAGCTGGGCAATTGAGAAAGGTTTTTCCTTAGTGAGACTGCATGGAGATGCAGAATTTGGCCATGAAAGTGTGTTCTGCCTTCTCCATAATTCCACTTCCGCTGGACTGATAACCTTTGCCTTCCCAAAGCCATCTGATAAAATTCACAGGAGTGATTTCCTATTATTGTGCTGACAATTTTCACAATGCACTTTAAATGCTCTCAAAGATTTATCAGAGAAGCATCTATGTTCTAATCATTATTGAAGTAGAAAGTGTTGAAAGCATATGGCCATTCAAAATTCTAAAAGAACAATGTGCTTTGTTTAGGTAACCTTTCAATTTCCCCCATTCGGCCTTAAAACTATTGTGCAAAGTATATTTAAAAAAAAAAAACTCTAGCCACCATGCATTCATTTTGTGATTAACTGAATTTTATTACTTCAGAAAATTAGAAAATCATTGTTTTTCCATAAATGTATTCTTTAAAAGTTTGTTGCCATCTAAAGAGTGATTTCATTGTTTAGGGAATAAAAATATCCAGATAATAAAGCTCAATAGGAAGAAGGGTTTATCTATAGAAATTCAGTCTTAAGGGCAACTTAGAACAAATTATTCTTTTTTTATTCACAGTGCTAGGGATCAAACCAAGGGCCTCAGGCATGCTAGACAAGTGCTCTATCACTGAGCTACACCTCAGCCCTTAAATTATTCTTAACTAATAAATAATAATTGCCCTTCTGCTGATTGGCTTGTCCAACAATATGATTTACTTTCTTCTTCACAAACCTCCCCCTGGTGTTCAATAAAGTCCACCTTTCAGCAATTCTTTTTGACCCCCCCCCAATGCTTCTAATTGTCCTAAAAATGTGTCTATTGATGCCTCACATATTATTACAAGAGCTAGAGCATTTGGCCAAATTTTGAAAAATGTTGACTATATACAGTCAGCCCTCCATATCTGTAGATTTCTATACCCATGGATTCCTCCAACCATAGATTAAAAATACTTGAAAGAGCCGGGCGTGGTGGCACACGCTTGTAATCCCAGTACTTTGGGAGGCGGAGACTGGAGGATCCGGGTTCGCGGCCAGCCTCAGCTTTCTCTGTCTGTCTGTCTCTCTCTCTCTGTCTCTCTCTCTCTCTGTGTCTCTCTCTCTCTACTTAGTGAGGCCCTCCACAACTTCGTGAGACCCGGTTTCAAAATAAAGTATAAAAAATATGGCCAGGGGTGTAGCGCGGAGGTAGAACGCCCCTGGGTTCAAGCCCCAGTACCGCAAAAAAAAAAAAAAAATACTTGAAAGAAATCACATCTGTAAGGTACAGACTTTTTCTTGTCATTGCTTCCTAAACCATGCAGTATAACCGTTTTCATAGCACTTACCTTGTATTAGGCATTATAATTAATCTGGAGACAATTTAAAATGTATGGGGGTAAGCAGAGGATCTATGCAAATACCATGCCATTTTATATAAGAGACCTGAGCATCTGTGGGTTTGGGTGTCTCCCATGAATACTGAGGAACAACTATAATAATGTCTCAATAAGTGTTTCTTGAATGGATTAGGATATTCCTCCCAATCTCACACCACGAACTAGGCAATCATGGCAGAGAGAGGCAACTTAGCTTAAGCTTTCCTCTAGATATGGGACCTTGGGAAAGTCACATCACCTCATTGATTTGTTGTTCAATAAGCATTGATTGATCACTAATCCATGCCAGGCACCATCCCCAGTCCTAGAGACACAGTGGTGGGCAGACAGGTGTGGTCCCTGCCCCTCACAGTCCATTTAGGTAGAGGGTTCTCAAATTGTGGTGTGCATCAGAATCATACAGAGAACTTAACGAAGCACAGGGATGGCTTTGCCCACCTCCAGAGCTTCTGAGGCAGCAGGTGGGTAACGGGGTCTATGAATTTGTTTCCCAGGTGATGCTGCTGCTCTGGGAATCCTACTTCAAGACCCAGTGCTCTAAGAGGACCAGAGTCACAGTAGTATGGTAAGTGCTCTGATAAACCCGGGGTGAGATGGGGGCCCAGACTGTAACCTCATCTGTGAGGACAGAGAATGTTTTCCTAGTCAGAGCATATTTCAGCAGTTCCAAGACCTAACCTCTCTCAAATTGGGATACAATGAACACTGACCAGCCGGGTACAGTGGCATACACCTGTAATCCCAGTGCTTGGGAGGCTGAGACAGGAGGTTGCCACGAGTTGGCAACATTACTGGCCTCTGCTGGGGTGGGACCAGGGATCTACTGAAGATCTACAATGCACAGGACAGCCCCTCGCAACAGAGAATTACCCAGCCTAAATGTCAACAGCGGCAAGGTTGAGAACCCAGCTGTAACGCAGAGCTCCTTCCTTTCAGCTTCTCCAGTGAATAAAGCTCATTTCCTGCTTGACATTTTGGGCCCCAAGGTGGGGGCACTTCATCTGGTTTTTTTTCTTTTTATTTAAATCTCAGAATAAAACGAGCGTGATGGTGCACGCTTGTAATCCCAGTACTTGGGAGGCTGAGACAGGAGGATCGCAGGTTCACGGCCAGCCTCAGCTGCTTAGTGAGGCCCTCCATAACTTAGTGAGACCCTGTTTCAAAATAAAGAATAAAAAATAGGGCTGGGGGTGTAGCTTAGAGGTAGAATGCCCCTGGGTTCAATCTCTAGCACCGCAATAAATAAATAAATAAATAAATAATAAATCTCAGCATGATCTGTTTTCCATGGTCACAGCAAAGACAAATATCTTTTTTTCCAGTTTTCATCTATATCTAATAAGCATTCCAAGAAAGTGCTGGCCAAGATAAGATAGCATTTATATTAAGTCCAGGGCCACGCAGGCCAAGCCTGCCTATGGCCCTAGAGCCTTTTCTTGGCAAATTCCACGTTCAGAGCCAGCCTTACAAAGCAGCCCTGCAGAGCTGGGGCTGGTGGTGGGAGCCCGGCTTGCCCATCTCCTGGGGGCCAGGAGGGCCACCCTTCCTGGCAGGGAGGGATGGGAGCCACATGCAGCTGCCTGCTCATGAACAGACCCTTTCTTTGCAGGGCAGGGGTGGGCGGGCAGTGGGCAGCCGAAGGTGGGATGGTATGACATGGCTCTTAATCAAATGACTTTCTAAAAGAACTGGGGAGGAAGGAAGCCAAGGGGTGGGGAAGGTTCTGAATGTTTTCTGGTTATGAGATGTGTATGAGTTCATGGGAGGTTACTTAAGGTTACTTATCCCAAGCCCTATTCACGGTTGTCCTTGAAATGAATACCAGACATTATAATTCAGGGGTGATCGCTCTTTTAGCACAGTGACCTGCCCCTGTTTTCTTCTCTGTCTCACACACGTGGGGACATGTGCAAACAGAATGAATAGCCACTGCCGTGCGCCCAATCTGTAGATGTTGATGACCCAGGAAAGGAATTACTGGTAGGATTTTTCCTCTATTTTTTTAATAAGGAATATGAAAACTTTAAAAAATCCAATCACTTGCTGCTGACTCAAGGATAGAAGCTGGGATATTTTGGGAATGTAAAAATAAAAATCCATTTGGGCATTCATTAAGTAAAGCAAGATGAATCAGGCTTTTGGTTATATAAAAGCTTGGATTTTTATAGATAATCTGTCTTTGCAGTTCTCTGCTTGCTGGAGAAAAGAATGCAAGAAAGCATTAGAAGAGGGGCTGTGCAGAGAGCTTTCTCAGCACTGGGAAAGCCCCTCAGGCTCTATTGTGGTGGCAGTGAGGCCTAGGTAACAGGGTGGGGTGAGGAGTGACACCCCCTTCCTCCTCCACAGCCAGGAAGGTTCAGAATTCATTGCCAAATGATGTTTGTAACTACCATATGAACTTCAGTAGCAATCTAGTTCGGTCTCATATTTGAAAAGTATTGTAAACTAAACTAAATTTTAAAAAAGAGAAAAAGATGTCGGGTGTGGTGGTGCACACTTGTAATCCCAGTACTTGGGAGGCTGAGACAGGAGGATCGCAGGTTCGCGGCCAGCCTCAGCTACTTAGTGAGGCCCTCCACAACTTAGTGAGACCCTGTTTCAAAGTAAAGAATAAAAAATAGGGCTGGGGATGTAGCTCAGAGGTAGAATGCCCCTGGGTTCAATCCCCAGTACCACAAAAAAAAAAAAAAAAAAACAAGGAGAGAAAGAAACCTTTTTTTTTTCACCTAGTATACAAGTAGTAGAGATGTTCAAGGGGGAAAAAGCTTGGAAAATATAAAAACAAAGTAAAAAGTAGATGTAAAAAATAGTTGAACAGTATTTAAATCCATAGTTGAGCCAGGCGTGGTGGCGCACGCTTATAATCCTAGTACTTTGTGAGGCGGAGACCGGAGGATCTGGGTTCGCGGCCAGCCTCAGCTCGCTCTCTCTCTCTCTCTCTCTCTCTCTCTCCCTGTCTCTCTCTCTCTCTCTCTCTCTCTCTCTCTCTCTCTCCTTAATGAGGCCCTCTGCAACTTCGTGAGACCCGGTTTCAAAATAAAGTGTAAAAAATAGGGCCGGGGGTGTAGCGCGGTACCGCAAAAATAAATAAATACATAAATAAATCCATAGTTGAATGCTCACAGAGACCACATCTGCCTTTTACCTATTTCTTTCCAGGGTTTTCTCTAAGCTTCATTTTTAATTTAAATCCTTGTGATGACTTTTTTGCTTTGGTACTGGAGATTGAACCCAGACGCACTCTACCTCCTGTCTCAGCCTCCCAAGTACCGGGATTACAGATAGACGTGTGCCACCACATGTGTGCAACCATGCCCAGCTTGTTGTTTTGTTCTTTATCTAGTTAGCTATTGGGGTTTAAATGTTCTAGCTAACTTGAATGGATAATTAGACAGCAAATACTTTATCATGTGTCATATTGTCAATGTCATCTCTGGGCTGCTATTTGCCTTCAACATTTGATTATTGTTTTCATAACATCTGAGAGTATTTACCTAAACCCCCGTGTTTCTCATTGTAATGCCTCTCAGATGGAGGTCAGCTATTCACTTCTCTTTTCAAGTAACCTGCTTTTACCTTTAGAGAGATTTCTCAGTAGTATTTATAAAAAAATTAAGATTCAAAATGACACAGAAATAACACAAGCCCACCTCCATCCCAGCCTTGATGAACAATTGATTGCTATAAATATAGATCTCCAACCACCCAGGACCCTTTGGTCCAGGCACACGCCTGGCTCCTCTGTCTGCCGGGCAATCCTTCCCAGCAACTCTCATTATGTGTGGTAGAAAATTCTTCAGTACAGCTCATTTGAAGCTCTTATTCTGCCATGCAAATCCATTCACTTTTGCTCCATACTCAGCAGAGACAGAAAGGCTAGGCATGTCCTCCAGGTAATGATCTCTCACTTAAAACATTTGCCCAGGACATGGTCAGCTCTCAATAAATGTGTCCTGACTAAAGCTGCTCTTTAAAATCTCTAATTAGAACTATTCTCAGGCTGGCTTGCTCAGAGTCAAAAGAGCTAACAATCTTATCTTGCTTTTTTTTTAAACCCTGGGGTCATCTTCCAGGTGCTTCCGGGAGCTCCTGGTACTCTTGGAGTATAGTCCCCAAGCTGAGACAGAAGAGTTTGCCCTGCTGCCACCTCTGCCCCAGAACTCTCCTGGAGGAGGGCCAGTACCCTGCAAACAGTTTGTGCCATTCAAGGGAAGCTGAAGTAGTGCAGACAGCTGCTCAGCAGCGCCTCCTCTTGGAAGAGTTGCAGATTGAAGTGCAAACAGAAGACCAGAGGAGACAGGGCTAGGGACACAGAAGCGCTCTCAGAAGTGACAGGTATTAAACTAATAAGAACAGATACTACACTTGATCTTAGCCAAAGGTGGTGCACAGCCTCAGCAATTTAGTGAGGCTCTCGGCAACCTAGTGAGACCCTGTTTCCAAATAAGAAATAAAATCAGTCTGGGGTTGTAGCTCGGAGGTAGAATGCCTCTGGGTCCAATCCCCAATACCAAATTAATTAATTAATTAATTAATTAAAAAAATAAAATGAAGAAGTGACAGGTACAAGCTGGGCGTGGTGGCGCACACTTTTAATCCCAGTACTCGGGAGGCTGAGACAGGAGGATCGCAGGTTCACAGCCAGCCTCAGCTACTTAGTGAGGCCCTCTACAACTTAGTGAGACCCCTGTTTCAAAACAAAGAATACAGAAGTGACAGGCAGAGGTGACAGCTGATTGTGGCTCACAAGCTGACAATGGACTGAAGGCAAACCACTTTCAACAATAACACATTGTCATTAGTAGTGAAGATATCATTATCATAAAGTCAACAGTCCTATATGTAAAGGGTTGAAATAATTAAGGTATTTCCTTTTTTTCCTGGGTACAACATCCATTCCCCAGTCCTTAAAGTACCCCCAAGAGGCCCAGGCTCCACTGCCACCACTGTCTAAGCCATAGTCACACCGCCCTGCATCGCTGCTTCCTAGTTTGAGGGACTGCTAAGCTGCATGAATGCTGCTGGAGGCTAGGGCCAGAGCTGGAAGGAGAGGTGGTGGTCATGGAGATCCGGCTGCAGGTTCCATTCGAGGCCTCCCACCTATACAGTCATCCCCCTGGGCTCCAGCACAGAGCTCAGCTTGTACCTAATGCCATCCTGTGTCACCTGGGCCACTCCCTCCGTGCCCGGTCACGCCATCTGCTCCCTTGGCAAGAGTGAACAAAGAAGTCATCCAGGCAAAAGCCTTTCCTCCTGAGATAAAAGAACCTACTTTCTGGGATTTTCTGGCCCAAGATTAGGAAGTGAGACACTTTGTCAAACCTGGGATTGTGTGATTCAATAGAAAGAGAAATTCCATCACTTTTGCTGAAAAATAGAGTTCTCTGGAATGCAAGGGAAATTGAGGTCCAACTCCCTTCAAGGGCTTCCCTTCAGCCTTTCTGAGGAGCGTAAGAAGAAAAATTGGAGACAAACACTATTCCCATGCTATAGTCCAGAGGAGCGCTCAGGTACAGAAGGGACTGTTGCTTCTTTTTTTTTTAATGTGCTTTTATTGGTGCATTATAGTAGCGACTATTGCTTCTGCATGACAATGCCACAGGGTGAATTTCAGTGCTTTTAACTTTTTATTACTTGAGAGTCCTACAAGAAGGCATAATATTTTTTTAAAATATATTTAAACCGATGCTACTATTAAGAAAAGAAATAAAAGGCCAGGCGTGGTGGCGCACACCGGTAATCCTAGCAACCCAAGAGTGGGGCAGGTAGGTTGCAAGTTCGCAGCCAGCTGGGGCAATTTGTGATACTCTGTCTCAAAATAAAAAAATGAAAAGGGCTGGGGATGCAGTTCAGTGGTAGGACACCCCTGGGTTCAATTCCTAGTACCACAAAAAGAATAGAGTATATTTTAGAATATATATAAGAAATGATTCCTATATTAAGGTAAAAATATATTTTTAAATATCAAACTTAGTGACCCTGGGCCTAAACCACCTATTCCATTAATCCCTAAGAAGGTCATTTTTAGAAGGTGAGTGTGAATAGTACATAAAATCACAGGAAGAAATATCTCCAGTGACAGTTTTAGAGTCTGTGGTTAAGACGCCCAGTGGGATTGATTTAGAGGTCTTCAGCAGCAAGGTTATCTACGCTCCCTGGCCAGCCCTCCCCTAAGCCAAGTTTTAAAAGCAATCAGCTCAGCATGCAATTAATCCCCCTCTTGCCTTTGACTTTTAAAGTGGTCGGGATTAAGTTCAGCCTTCTTGCAATGAATAACATAGTAGTGGAATTTTTCTCTTTCTATTGAATCATGCAACCTCAGGCTTGGCAGTATCTCGATCCCTAACCTTGGGCCAATCACTTAACCTCTAGTTCCAGCCGCACTTCACATGGAAGATGTTAACACTGACCTGATGATACACGGAAGAATAACTTATTAATGAATTGAAAACACTGAGGACATGTAAAGCAATATAAAAATCTCTCCTGCAATCATATATGCATAGCCTAGAGAAACACAATAGCTAAATGTCATAGTAGAAACAAACCATTTAGGTGCCATTTTGGTGTTCTGTGAGATTTAAGGCATTGAAGGCATCCTTCCTCCACCACAAGGTTTTTGCCAAAGGACAAATACATCAGAGGAAATGGAAACTTGTGAATTTTCTCTTTCTTTTCTTTTCTTTTTTCTTTTTTTTTTTTTTTTTTTGTACTGGGGATTGAACCTAGGGGCATTCTACCTTTGAACCCCCAGCCCTTTTTACTTTTTGTTTTTTCAAAA
>PVJS01029939.1:0-24433 GCA_004027185.1 Glis glis
AAGACTCCAGCTCTTAGACCGTTCGACCAGCTACTGGTTCCTCTGACCCTCCACGTGCAGTCAGAACCTGGGACTACATTGCTGCAAACTGTAAGCCATCTGATAAATCCCTTTTTTAAAAAATATACTCATTCTGTGTATTCTGTTAATCTAGAGAACCCTGTCTAATACAGATGGGGTGTCATCAAGCCAACTGACACGTATCTAAGCTTGGTTCCCCCAGCACCCAAGAGTGAGCTATGCCACACACACCAGGATTCCATAGCTGTGACCCAAGTGTGACAAGCAACCGCTGACCCTACACATGTGACAAGTGGCCTCACAACCCCTCAGGTTAACAGAGAAGGCAGCGTGCACCCCCAAGTCCATTGCATCCAGGAAGGTTCTTGAACGTTCGTGTAATAATTATTCTATCATACACCTGATGATCACTGGCTCTTACCTGATCAGCTGTGAGTTTCATCACTACTTCAGAGAGGAAAAAAGAAAGAAAGGGAAAAACCCTGGTCAGAGGCTGAAAGTCTGATGAAGTCATCAGCCTTGTGGGTAGCCAGGGCAATCTGAGCACATATTTTTTTCCACACTTCTGGAATCTCAAAGAGATCTATAGATGTATCTATCAGCTATTGCCGTAGAACAAATAGCCCCTGCACTAGGCACTAAACAACAACCGTTGTTCATTTCTCCTGGGTCTATCTATGGCTTAGGCAAGTGGCTCGGCTGCTCTGGGGGGGGGCTGATTTCAGCTGAGCTCACTCATGTCTCTGAAGGCAGCAGGCAGGTGGGAGGGGTTGGCTCCAGGCAGGATGGCTCAGTGCTGCCTCACAAGTCTCTCATCTTCCAGCGGGCTAGGCTGGGCTAGTTCTCATGGTAAGGACAGTGAAGTACAAGAGCTAGCAGAAGCACGCCAGGCCTCGCGAGAACTGAGGCTCAGAACTGGCGTGAGGTGACTTCTGTCACATTCTCTGAACAACGAAGGTCATGGGCAGCCAACAGCTGGCATGTGGGGCGGGGACTCCAGTCCTCAGGGGAGAGCTGCAAAGTCACTTGCAAAGGCCCGGATACCAAGAGGCATGGAGACGGAGTTGTTTTCTTTTTCTTTTCTTCTTCTTTTTTATTTGTTGTTGTTTATTTTTGTTTTCACCAGAATAGCTTAATTGAGATGTAATTCACATGTCATATAATTTGTCTCTTTAAAGTGTACAGTTCAATGTTTGTTTGCTTGTTTTTTAATATTCTGATTTGTGCAACCATCACCAGGACTGATTTGAAGAGCATTTTCTTAACCCCAGAACGAAATTCCACAGACACTAGCGATGGCTGCTCATTTCCTCCAGCTCTCTCTCCTCTCCCCCACCCCGGCCCTCAGCAACCACTAATCCACTTTCCCGCTCCATAGACTTGAGCACTGTGGCTACGTCTGCAATTGAGCCGCCCACGCATCTCCTTCCAAAGGACCCACGTGAAACACGCAACAGAGCACCGGCCTGGCCGGGCAAATGATTTAATTTCTGCTCTGTTCCGCTGGGGAGGGGATAAGGCTAATGAAGGGGGCGGCGCGGCCAGAGCCTGAACCCCAGCGTCGGGTTCCTGCACTTGCCTGGAGATGGCCACCTTCCACCAGAAGCTGCGTGCAGCAGACTGTTGCTGGGTGGTTTCCTAGGCAATTGGCCTCAACCGAGGAAGTTCTGGCCTGAAATTTCATGTAAAAGCTGCAATAACTTCTAGGTTAAGAAAAGTTCAACCATGTTTTTCTCTCATTCTTTTTCTTTTTTCCCTCTGCTCTTCTCCATCTGCAAGCGAAACTGGGAGTGTTGAAATGTTGCAAGGACAAGAAAAAAAAAAAGATCCTCTCATGGTATTTCTGATCCAAGCGGAAGCAGAAAGTGCCAAGGGGTCTCCTGGGAGCCCCTCTTCGCAACGGTTTTCAGTTGAATTTTTACAGGCCCATGAGGTTAGGGTAGTTAAACAAACTTTGGATAAATGCCGCTGGCTTTTTATTCGTTTATGAACTAACCCTTCAATTCTTTCGAGGCTCAACCATCAGCACTTTCCACGGGGCCTGGGAACAAAACGTTTCAATGCGATTGGAATACCCAGTGTTCAGAAAATGCAATAAAATGGGAAATAAAAACAGGGCATTTCACTTAATGGAATTATTCAAAGGCTTCTTCATAAATGTTGTTTAGACAGAAATTCATTTGAGTCAAGTTGAGCAAATTAGATAGGCTGGTCCCTGACTGGATTCAGCGGCCAGGCAGTGTCCGAAGATTCCTGCCCAGTTGGCTGGGTCTGCCTGTGGATTTCAAATGTCTCACCGTGAAGAACAGCCAGGAGAAAACTGTATATTTGATCCTCCGAGCAAGGGGAACAGTCGATGCTTTGCACAATTGCGGGGCCTGCAAAGCTGCTGGAACACAGCGTGGCTTTATGAACAGCGCTGGGATCATCTTCCCAAACTGACCCCCACGCTTTCCTTTGCTTCAAGGGGGAGCCAGACACACTCAGAGACATGACATCAGGGAGAAAAGGAAGGGAGGAGGAGAGAGGGAGAGAAGGGAAGGATGGGGCGGACAGGAGGGAGAGACAGAGACAGAGACTGCCTAGCTGAGCGCCCGGCACAGCACACTGGTCCTTTCTCCAAAAAGAAACTATGAAAGAAATGGGGGAAAGAACAAGGAGAGGGGGAAGCTAAGTCAAGATGAAACCTCAATACAGCACCTTTAAGTGCTTTGTTTGCCCAGAAATAAAAGCAAAGCAGTAGGACACAGGAGAGCCGAGGAGGGAGCCAGGCCCCGCTGCCAAGCCGGCCTCTTCTCTGTAAGGCTTTTGTTTCTTCCAAGGTACCGTAAAGCATGAAAGGAAAGGAAACGACGCGCTAGAATGTCATTCTTTTCAGATCTTTCTCTTGCGGTAGACTTGGATTTCGGGCTCCGCAACCTGCCCACTTTGGCCCTCAGTTCCTTCCCTGCCTGATTTTGGTGCCACGGCTGGAGTTTATCAGGCAGTAACGGGCTTGTAGTGAGCGGTCCAGGTAATAATGTACACAGTGTGCATTTGTATGGATTCCTTTACACCCTGAAAAGCGACATCTTGTCTCGGACTTCTCCATTTCAAAGACTTACTTGGGAGGATTGCACAGAATCTTGGAACCGTGAGGGTCCTTGAGGACTCCCAGGGTGTAATTGTTAAGCTGTGCGCCAGGAAAAAAAAAAAAAAGGAAAAAAAAAGAAAGAAAAAAAAATGCCCGCAATGCACAAACCTTCTTGATTTGCCCTAGAATCGTAAACTTTACCAGGAAACTTTAGACCCCTCTAAATATACCTTGGCTCCTTTCCCAGGAAGAGGAATACTAAAAAAAAAGGTGAACAGTTAAGGACTATGTTTTCTTTTTTGCCCTTTTTCCCAAAGTTTTATTATCAAAAACAAATAAACACCACAATGCAATTTCTGCTCATCTGGTCCCGCGCTTTCTCTTCCTAACCACCAGCCCCTATTTCTATCCACAGCTGTCAACCCTAGGGCCTCCGATCTTTCTAATTCACACTGAGTCCAGATATTTGAGGACCTGTGATCTCCAGGCTTGGTGCAAAGCACTGAGAGGACCCAGGTGAGCAAGACACAGGCCCTGTCTCCAGGCACCTCCTGGACCAGGGGAAAAATTGCAATAGTATGTGACAAATTTGCAACGAGGTATACACTCAGGTTACCTGGCACCGAGATAAAGAAAGCTTTGACTACACGTGGGGAAGTCAGAGATGGTGTCAGGTGGGAGGGGGATGTTTTGACAGGATATTAAATACTAGGTCAGAGTTTTCAAGGCAGAGAAATGAGAAGAAAGTGTTCCAGGGATAGAGCACTGTACAGCAAGTGCAGAGAATGGTCTTGGCTCAGGAGAAGGGAAGGAGGGCATGATGCTCTCCTTGGGGTCTGCTGTGCAGAGGCCTAGACACAAGCCCAACATGACCACCGTGGGAAGGGCCATGGTTTCCACGATAGGAGTGTGGACTTTACCCACCTTGCACGATGCCATGGGAGGTGGGAGGGCACCTAAGATGTGTAGGCTGGGGCCACCTGCTCAGAAGCGATGCGACCATCCAAGCGAGGAGGACAGATCTGAAAGGCTTCCCAGATGAGTGGGTGTAACGTGGCACCTGCCAATGGTATAGATGAGTGCAGAGGAGCTGGGCGTGGTGGCGCATGCTTGTAATCCCAGTACTTGGGAGGCTGAGACAGGAGGATTGCAGGTTCGCAGCCAGCCTCAGCTACTTAGTGAGGCCCTCTGCAACTTAGTGAGATCCTGTTTTAAAATAAAGAATAAAAAATAGGGCTAGGGGTGTAACTCAGAGGTAGAATGCCCCTGGGTTCAATCCCCAGTACCACACACACAGAAAAAGAAGGGTGCAAAGGAAAGAATCAACGATGTCTGGGAAGTATAGATGATCTCAGAAAGTTAATAATGTTGGCATTGACCCAGAGGCCAAAGCCATGCCTACTTTGCCAGGGTCAGGGGATGAAAAAAGAAGAGAAATTTCCATTTGGGGTGTGCCTAGTTGAATTGTCTAAGAGGCTGCTGGAAACACAGGAATGATTCTGAGCTAGGACTAGGGCCGGAGGGAGAGCTGTGGGATCCCTGAGCAAGTCAGGCACAGCTGAAAGTCTTGGGAAAACAGAGACATTCCATAAAGGAAGGAAAGAAGCACTCGGGGCCATGAAGGTGACGAGGGGCCACAGTGGCCCACTCTGCCCCAAGGATCCACAAATCATATGGCCCGCTTCAGCTTGACCCTGCAGTGCTTACAAGTGCCACATCCACTTCTCAACTCAACCAGACTTTCCAAGGTGCCACTGCTCAGTCTTCCGCGGCCCAAGGCACACGCGGTGATCTCAGAAGTTCGCGTTCCGCCAGGCCCGGCATTTTCAGTTAGCACTCATTGGCTGACCTGTGAGTGTGCGCAGGTGGGAAGATGAAACGCGGGCAGATGCAAACCCCTCCGCAACCGCACTCACCCACCCTGTGCAAAGGGTTTTGTACGCACCAGGAGGAAATGACAGACGTCAAACCGACAAAGGCCAAGACTTGTCACAAGCCTTCCATAGAGAACAGCATTTGCTGATTACCTGGGTGGCTCACAGAGGAGAATATTCAGGGTGGAGGAGGAAAGACACAGATGGAAGGGCTTTTCTGAGGAAGCAAAGCGTCAGCCCATCACTGAAGGTAGTAGGAATTCAGAAGGCAGCTGAGATGGGAAGGGCAGTGCAGGAGCCACAGGCAGACGCAGGCTTCCCAGCCCGGCTCACCCAGCTGCTGGCGGCTGCCTTGAGAGCAGGGGACAGCGAAGGCTGCGTGTGTCCAGGGCCAGGTTATGGAGTGCATCTACGCCAAGAGAAGGCCTTTGGACCCCTCCTGTAAACGGGGGAAATACCAAAGGGAAACATGATTTGCAGCTGTGAAAGGTCATGTGGGTAGCCAGGGGGGAAGATATGGGGGAACCTGAGACTAAGGCAGACCAATCAGCCACTGGGAGAGTCCAGATGGGAAACAGCAAGGCTGGACCCATGGCCAGGAGAGCGCAGAGGTGGGGGAGAGGAAGGAGAAGCAGCTGGGATTGGCCGGAGGTGCAGCCGTGGAGGAAGGAAAGGCGGCCAGTGACAGCAGAAGACACCTCCCAGGGTCCTGCTGGGGACTAGATGGCAGAGGAATCGCTGACCTAGACCAGGAAGGAAGGGGCTTGAGGAAAGTTCTCCTCCAGCTGTCCTGTGGACTCGCACACTCTCCACTGGCTTCACTCCGGACGAGATCATACGTCCATGCTGTCACTGTCAGGGATACCTTCTGTGGAGCACTTTAATAGCTTCAGCATGACAATGTTGACACACATCAAATATATACATATTTTACACACATTGAGAAAATAGTATCTATTTATTTATAGGTTATATGCATTCAAATCTTTATCTACACATATTGACCCAGACCCAACTTCTTCCAAATCTCCAATAAGCATCTTGCTGCTAGAAACAAGCTAGATACAGCTAAATTCCCTTAACAACGTGTCTAATGACAGTTTCAGTATGTGGGTGTGTGGTAGGATTATTTTACCAATTTATAAGGAAAACCAAAACTACTCTCAGTCTACTCATTGAAGTTTTAATTGGAATTTCTAGCATTATGTATTTTCCACCTTGTTGATGTGAAATAATGCAACGGGCAGAAAGTACAAAATTTACACCAATAGTAAGTACAGATAGTCCAACATTTTTCTCAGCATAATAATGTCTTCCAGAGATGGCAATATGAATTATCTGCAAATAATTATCCAACAACTATTGTGTAATGCCATTACTCATCTATTTTCTGGGATAATATCATCATTGAAAACTAGCATGTGTTTGTTAAGCAAACATATTACTTTCAGTATATTAACAGAGTTTTATGACAATTCTCTGTTCTGCCAAACAGCTAAGCCAAAGATTTGTTCCACTAAAGTAGCTAACCAAGCCAGTACCACCACCACCACCAAAAAAAGGATAACTGAAAAGAATTTTTAATATAGAATTTGAAATGTTTTAAATTTGAAAAAAAGGCTATTGAATAACTCCCTCTTTATGATATCTCTGCTGGTGACCCCATTTCTACTGAATCCTATCTTTTCCAGGAGGACTCTGGGAGGGAAGGTATACACAAGGGTCACAAAAGGGTTTTCCAGAGGAGCACAGGACAGATGAAGCAGAAACTGTCTTCTAAATGTACAACTTCCAGGCTCCAGCCAAGGCACCGCCAGTGCCATCCACTTCAGACCTGAGAGGAGGACTCAGAAGCCATGTCACCAATCTCCTCTGCCTACAGGTTCTGCTCCCATCCAGGATGTGGAATATCTTGCCACAGCCTCGCTCCTACCCTAACAATGAGAGAAAAATAGGGCATTCCACCAGTCTCTGTGACCTGAGCCAGGTCACAAGCAACTAGGGAACCTGAGTTCCAAAATATGAATGATCTGCAAATAATTATGCAGCAATTCTTGTGTCATGCCATTACTCACCTATTTTCTGGGACATCATTGTCTCTCTTTGGCAGAGCACCGGGAAGAGAGGTAGACACTGGAAAAATCAGTCAGAGGGAAAGTGAGATTTTTGACAGCTCTAAAGCTGAGCTTGAGCCAAAGTTAGAATTTGATCCCCGTGTAAGTATCCCAGACTCAAAGGAGCTCACCGTCCTCATGGACTTTTCTCTAGAGCCCCTGCTATGAGTCCACAAGAAAGAGAAGTGGAGAAAGGGCCTGTGTGATCCTGTCATTGGCACATATGCAGAGACCCTGTTTTCCAGAACATTCTCTCATATCAAGGAAAAGTCTCAAGCCACTGAGGAAGGGGCAGAAAACCTCTACTCTGACCCCAACATATGGGTAATGATCCACAGCCTCCATAGAAGAGGAGAAACCAAGTATACTTCTTCTTGAGGAAGAGCCAAGAAATACTCCCTGCTCCAAACGAGATCCCTGAGGTCCTGCTGGGAGGGAGAGGAGGCTCCCAACATAGACACTCACGCAGGTGTGGCAAAGGCTGGCTGCACAGTGCAGGGAACACTAAGGAAGCACCAGCCCCACCCCCTTGGTACAGACACATGGGGCCAGCCCTAGGGCCTGGGGAGATGAGAACCACCCCCAAAACTACCCTAAGCCTCAAGATAAGGATGAGCAATGGCTGTCTTTACCTGAGAAATGCAGGTTGCAGAGAAAAAACTTCACTGTGCGAAGCCAAGGACTGTTCAAACCTAAGTGTGGAGCAGGAACACAGGAAGATTCTCAGAGCAGAAGCCCAACCCTGGAAGAATTTCAATTCTGCGGAGCACTGAATGCAATTTGACACTAATGCAACTGACCGCTGACTAGCCCGACTCAGTGTCCCAGAGTAGTGACCCGACATAGGGAGAAAGAGGCCTGCTCTGAGCTCAGAACTCTTTTCCTCAGTATCCACGGTTCTTCTATACTTATTGTCCTTCCTTCAACTGAAAATCATGAAACACATACACAAGCAAAGGAAGTGTGAGAGAAAGAAACAACTTTCAAGAGTAAGACAGTCAACAGAAGCAGACCCAGAGATGATACAAATGTTGGAACTAACAGAGAGGGTATTATGGTGGAAGCGGCACTGTGGGATCTTTCCCTCAATTCAGATCAGATTTTCTGAAAAGGGGAATTATAACTAACAGGCGACTCAGTTGCAGCTTAACAAAATTTTATTAAAAAGTCAGTAGGAAATAGAAAAGAAAAGAAGAAAAAAGCAGCATGCCTGGAAGACACGCTGGAGATCCCGAAAGTGGAACTCTGCCCCTCCCTCCATCCCCATCCCCTTAAATACAGTTCTTACATTGGTATGGTTTTATCAGCATTACCAAGGCAATGAGCTAGTAACTTATTTATTAGGCATCACTTATTACTTATGCAGGTGGTGCCTTCTAGTCTAAGTGCACTTACTAAGTGCAGAGGTCAATAATCTACCTTGTTTTTACCCCTATTGTATTGGGCTGTATTGGTTGTCTATCAACTATGGGCACTTTGATGCAACACATGGAGTTTGCCTTTCTCATACTGAAGCCAAGTGATGAAGAATAGGAAGGAAACAGAGGCACTAATTAAAGCCAGTGGCTGTGTGTAATCTCTAAGAGCAAGGCATAAGGCCCTTGCTATCTTTACAGCCAGGCAGAGTCACTGTTATCTTTGGGCTGTTAATTTTTTTTCATATATTTGTAGAGCTAAAGACTCTAATTGCCTCTATGGTGCTCCTAAGTCTCTACATGCTTCTAAGGCTAGAGGCTTTAATTGCCTTTACATTCTTAGTATGGGTTAATCATTTAGAACAAAGGGGCAGAAGAAGAAGGGAGGGGGAGCTCTTGGAATGTAATGGACAGAGTTACTGCCTCTCCCTGCCTGAATGACGGCCTTTCAAATTTTACTAGAAATTAATATCAGAACAATTTTTCAATACCAGCACAAGGGGTTTCAAAATAATTTTAGGTCATAGGTTAAAAGGAGCTAGTGGAAAGGTGAACAATTTGCACAAGCAAATGGGAAGGTTTGGTAAGGTGATTGAGACTACAAAATAAAGGCAAATTCAATTGCTAGAAATAGAAAATATGATATCACTGGTAAAGAGTTCCTTCCACTGATACATGGTACAGTAGTCAAGGCTGGAAAAAAATAAATCAATAAAAATGATCTAATTGGAAAACAAAAAGAAAAAAGAGTGGAGGTAGGGGGAACAGAACAGAATACCCAGATGGCCCAATCTACTTGTAAATACAATTCCAGAAGGAGGAAAGAGAAAAGGGAGAAGAAGAAATATTTGAAGAGATAATGACCAAGCATTTTTCAAAATTAATGAAATATAAACACTCAGAAAACCAAGAAGACCAAAGGACTCAAAGAAGGGCAAATTACACACACACACACACACACACACACACACACACACACACACACACAGTTTGACACATACTAGTCAAAGAGAAAATCTTAAAGGCAGCCAAGGAAAAGAGCATTATATACAGAAAAATAAAGATGAGAATTACAGGAGACTTCTTATGCACATTGAAAGTCACACAATTTAGCATGGTGCCTTTAAAGTAATACAAGGAGTGAGAAACTGAGAAGTTTATATCTAGCAAAAATATCTTTCAGAAAGAAGGTATAAGAGACTTTTTCATACAAACAGAAGCTAACCAAATTTATTGTCAAAACGTCATGACAAAAAAAAAAAAAAAAAACATTAAGCAAACTCCCAAGATAGAAGCAGTGGAAGGCCAGATGGAGACTAGGTTCCATACAAGGGAGGCAGGGCTTTTGGAATGGTAAAATGAGAGGAAATATAAATTGACTTTTAAGGTTTTTTTTAATTTCCTTAAAGGATAATTGAGTATCTAAAGCAAAAAAAATATGGTAAAAGTGCATTGTGAGTTTATAGCATACATAGACCACAAAATATAGTTTTATAAATATAGTTTATAGCATAAAATATAGACCAACAATAGCACAAAGGATGGGAGAGGGGGATGGATGTTCCTGTTTTAAAGTTATCATCCTTGGAGTGGTGTAACAGCATCTGGAAGTTTATTGGATAGGTTAAAAGAAGTATATTGCAAATCCTGGAGTAGCCAATAAAAAATATTAAAGTAATATAGCTAATGGGCCAATTGTAGAAATAAACTGGAATCATAAAAATAATCCAAAAAAAGATAAAAAATGAGGGGGAAAAGAATAAGTGGGGCAAATAGAAAACAAATATCAATGTTGTATATTTATACCCAACCATATTCAGAATTACATTAACTATAAATGTTTTATGCCCACCAATTAAAAGACAGAGATTGTTAGATTGGACCAAAAAAAAAAACTAACAAGAAACTGTAAATAAGGCACATACAGATTAAAAGTAAAGAAAAATGGAAAAAGATCTATCAAAATACACTAATTTAAAAAAAAGCTGAAATGGTTAAATTAATACCAAACAGAGAAGACATTGGTAGAGAATATTACCAGGGAGAAAAATAAGGGCAAATATAATAATAAAAAGGTGCCTTTACCAAGAAGACATAACTTTACTAAATATGTGTTTACTTAGTAATAGAGCTTCAAAATACTAAAAGCTAACAAAACTAAAGGAAGAATTTAGCGAAGATTTCTAGTAGAATTCTACTGTGCTATATTATCAAAAAGTATCATGGTGGTGTATGCTTGTAATCCCAGTACTTTGGAGGCTAAGACAGGAGGATCTTAGGTTCAGCCAGCCTCAGCTACTTAGTGAGGCTCTCCACAACTTAGTGAGACCCTGTTTCAAAATAAAGAATAAAAAATAGGGCTGGGGGTGTAGCTTGGAGGTAGAAGGCCCCTGGGTTCAATACCCAGTACTGTAAAAAAAAAAAAAAGTATCCATTCATACTGCCCTTCTACAAACCCAGAGTCCTATGGGGGCAGTCGTGTGTGTGTGTGTGTGTGTGTGTGTGTGTGTGTGTGTGTCTGTGTGTGTCTGTGTGACTTTCATGAGTGCCACAGCAGAGGCACAGGGTTCCACCTGGGCCAACATTAAGAATCATCCCTTCACTTTGTAAGCATCTCTGGCTGCTCTGACTCTTTCCTGGGCCTTCATAACTTTGGAAGACCTTGGCCCCAGCTCAGCCTCCTTGTGCCTGTCCTCATTTATTAATTCACTGCATTCATCCAGTTTTCCTCACACTGTGCTACATTTATACATTTTTACTCTGTATACCAACACTTCAATAATAACTTGTAGAATAGGACGCTATGAATGAACCAGACATTAATCACTTTAGAATAATTAATAATAGCACATAACAAAAACTCAGAGAGCCAGGCATGGTGGCACAAGCCTGTAATCCCAGTCCTTGGGAGGCTAAGGCAGGAGGATCGCCGGTTCATGGCCAGCCTTTGTAACTTAGTGAGGCCCTCTGCAACTTAGTGAGAACCTGTTTCAAAATAAAAAAATTTAAAAGGGCTGGGGTGTAGCTCAGAGGTAGAACACCTCAGGTTCAATCTCCAGTAACACACACACACACAGACTCAGAGCATCACACAGTCCTAATAGGAGAAGCTTCAGACTTATCTTTTAATTATCTGAGACAAATGTGTTTACCTATGATTACACCAAGGCAGATGGAAGAAAGAGAGTTAGAAAATGGCAAGAAAACTTTTATTATCTCATGATTAAAATATTGACATTAGCTGGGGTATGGTGGCACACACCTCTGATCCCAATACATGGGAGACTGAGATAGTAGGATCGCAGGTTCGAGGACAGTCTCAGCAACATAGTGAGATTCTCAGCAACTTAGCAAGACCCTGTTTCAAAATAAAAATTAAAAAAAGCTGAGGGGTAGCTTGCAGGTAGAAATCTTCTGGGTTCAATCCCCAATACCCTCCCAAAATATATATGATATATATTTTATAATATATATTATGTATTTTATACACATATTTTAATGTGTATTAAATATGCATATGTGTAAAAATATTTTAATGTTTTATATAATATATATTTGTGTGTATATATACATAGATACATTAGATAGATGATAGATAGATTGACAGATGATAGATAGATGATAGAAAGACAGTATCAAATATTATCATCATAGGTACTGCTGGAAAGGACCCTCTGTGTTCCAGTCACTGGGCTGATGGGCTGCACCACAAACTCATTCAATCCTTCCAACACTCTCTAGACACAATTCCCCTCAGTGTAAGGATGAACAATATGGGGCATGGGGATAAGACTCATTGCTTGACCTGGACCCCCAGGTAGTGAAAGGCAGAGTTGAGATTCACACCCACGTTTGCCTGAATGAGCAAACCTCTTTTGAGGATGGTGGTTAAGAACAATGACCTTGAAGCCAAAGATTTATTGAACACTCACTTTTCTTAAAAAGCCAATTAGAAGCAAGGAAGGCACCTGGACTAATAGTAACTTTGTGGATAATCTGGTGGCAGTTCAAACAACCTCTCACTCCTAAAGCCAGCTTCTAGGACCACAATTGGAGGGCACAGGTAATCACAAGGTTGTCGGTGGTCACTTCAAAGGGCAAGAGTTTAAAATCTACTCCTTAATCTTCCCTGAGACCTCACTTGTGAATAAATTTTATAATTTATCATCTCAGATTAGTAATTGAGTTCTTTTTTATTATTTATTTATTTATTTATTTATTTATCGGTACTAGGGATTGAACCCAGGGACATTCTACCTCCAAGCTACACCCCTAGCCCCCTTTTTTAAATTTTTTTATTTTGAAATAGACTCTCGCTGAGTTGCTAAGGGTCTTGCTAAATTGCTGAGGCTGGCCTTAAACCTGTGATCCTCCCATCTCAGCCTCCCACATACTAGGATTTAGTGCTTGGGTTCTCACAAGGAGATGCAAAGACTGAATTCAGTCCTCGTCAATCAGCACGACACAGCTCATTTTATACATAAGAGAAACTCAAGTGAGCAGACTTGGTTGTCCCATCATCCTTTCCTTAGAGGAGACACAGGGCAAACACTCAGCGTTTGGGGCCTAGGAGGTATTTATAGTTCCTTTGCCAGCGATCATGGTTTGAGAGTGGCAGGCGTGCTAGGAGTGTCCTAAGCAATGTTCACACCCCGAAAGAGGCAAACATGTCCGCAAGACTGTCCAGTCGTGGTGTCCACCCCAGAGGGAGCCTAGATTCCTCCCTGCAGGCCGCACAGCCCTCTGCGGTTGGCTGCACACACAGCTTTGCACAGGTTCCTATGGTCGGGCCATACCTGCCTGGTGCGTTCAGGGACCTGGCCTTAGAACTAGGAGTGATGTGGGCTTATGAACAACGGGACCGCCTCTGATATACGATGTGGAGGGGAAGAGGCCTGCACAGGGGAAAGGCTGGAGGATTAGTGAGCATTCCATTTTCAAGTTTCCGACTCCCCGGTCTTGCCAAGTGGACGGCCCGGCTTTAGACTGGCCTTAGTGGGGTGTGCTTGTGGGTGGGAACGGGAATTTAAAATAAAATCTATTATTCCTTCAGAAAGAAATACCTGTTTATGTTTTGGCTACTTCCTCCAATATGTGTGTGCCTGCATTGCTTGTATATATGTGTGCTGATTTCTACTTTGCCTACGTTGGTTAGTATTATACCTTAATAATACGTTAAGAATACTTTTCAGTCTTATAAAATATTTTTAAAAACATTTTTTTTTCGGTACCGGGGATTGAACCCAGGGGCGTTCTACCTCCGTGCTACGCTCCCGGCCCTATTTTTTAAACTTTATTTTGAAACCAGGTCTCACGAAGTTGCGGAGGGCCTCATTAAGGAGAGAGAGAGAGAGAGCGCTGAGGCTGGCCGCGAACCCGGATCCTCTGGTCTCCGCCTCCCAAAGTACTGAGATTACAAGTGTGCACCACCACACCCGGCTAAAAACATTTTTAATTTGCCATGATAAGAATGTTTCATTATATATAAATATCCTTATCATTAAATATTTTAATGATAAAACTGTTGGTATTAACCATATATTCTGATAAACATGATATACATACATCTTTTCCCAAGTTCCTCAGTTTTCTTAAATATGGTTATGGCCAATGAAGAACTACAAATACTTAGTACCATTTCTTCTCTTGAGTCCCAGCCCTATTTTTAATTCTTTATTTTGAAACAGGGTCTCACTAAGTTGTGGAGGGCCTCACTAAGTAGCTGAGGCCGCGAACCTGGACTCCTCCTGTCTCAGCCTCCCAAGTACTGGGATTACAAGCATGCATCGCCACGCCCAGCTCATACCTCAGTTTTGAAAAAAAAATAAAAAATTTATCCGTGTTACTGTGTTCTCACCTAACCAACTCACCAATATCAAATTTCAGATACAGTAATGGTCTGTATATCATGCCATCTATAACTACCCACTTAACTCTAATGACACTTTATTTTATTTACTCTCATCCTTCTAGGATTGGGATGAAGACTTTGTCATTTAAAAAAAAAAGTGTGGCTTCCAAAGAATAGGGACCTCCTTGTCTCCTGGAGAGACGTGCACCCCTCAGCCACCGGGCATTGCTAATACTTTGACAAAGAAACCCACCAGCTACATAAAGAAAACTAGAATATAGCTATTATTGAAAAGAGTCTCTCTTCTTGTTCAGCTTCTCTCCCTCTCTCCACGGTTCCAACTGGCACGGGTTGGGAAAGTGTGCTCAGAGAATATTAATTTATTGATGCTTTTTGCCCCTACTGTACATCCCCGGCTCCTACTCGAGTGTAATGGATGGAGCAGATGTTTGACACGGCAGCACCTCTTCATAACTTCACTCTTCAAAAACAGTTTTACAAGTACTTACTCGCTTCGGTTCCCATTCAGCACAGGAAACTGAGGTCATTGTGAAACATGAGGCTCGGGCAGGAGTCTGAGCTCATGTGCTCTGCAGCTGGGCCTCCATCTTTTGAGCACGTTAGCAATTTATGAAACAGCCATAATTTTCAGCTTATGGACAAAGAAATAAAAGTGTTGACACCATTATTGTAACATCTGCGAAGGGAAAAATATGAGCCGATTTCTAAGTGCACAAATGGTACCAGAGTTATAAAGATTCTTTTATGCTTAATTGTCTTCATTATCAGCTGTAATTATTTCTAACACGAGCAGTTTCTTTCAATTTAATGTCAACCTGAAAGGTTAAGACCTTACACTGGAGGCATTTCTACCCGGTGATTTGTTGGGGGCTGCACAGTCACACTAATTGCTAAGCAAGGATTGCTTCTCAGAACTCGCCTGTGTTGCTGGTGGCTCCTCTGGGTCGACAGAGCCCTGTGGCCGGTGGCATCACAACAGGGTACCACTGAGCGAGGTCTGGAATGGTTTCCAGGCTTACGCTGCAAGACATATTTTTGTCATCAGTGAAGGGACTACTGACGTTTCCTTCTCCCCGCCCCCACCCCAACATCCTTGGCAACAAACTTCTGATTGCAAATACTGATGTTGAGTGTGCGTCAGGGGGAGAAGGTCCCGGAAGGCTCTGGCATGTCATTTATGGGTGAGAAGCTGGCTTTGCTGAGGCAGCCAGGGCATGTCCTCCCTGGGTCCGCAGAGAATGCCCTGGGATCCAAGCCTTCCCATTCACAATGGCTGAAGGTGACCCGGGAACTGCAAGGCTCTATCCAATAAGCGGCCCTGCTGACCTGGCTGCACTGTCTACAAAGGATGGGGGCCAGGAAGACAACCGTCAGTGCCCACGATTGACAGGATCATCCTAGTGCTCCACACATATATAACACCAAGAACCTGTATTGAGTGCTCCCTCTACCATGTGCGCATGTCAGAGGAGTGTGGGAAAGAGCACAGAGAGCTCTGTCTCAGCTTTCCAAATTACCTCTGAGTTAGTGAAAATCTTTGCCTAAAAATCCTATTTGAATTAAAAAATAGCCCCAGGGGATCCCCACCCCACAATGAGGCATGCGGTCCCTTCCCTTGGAGGAGGCAATTCGGGAGCCTGGCGTGGCATTCTTAGCCCCGTTCCTAATCGCACTACATCATCCCATGACTGATGCTGAAAATCAGTCGTCAAAATACTGAAAACTCGACCCTCTCTTTTGTCTCTTAATTTCTCTGCAGTTCTTTAGAGTCAGTCACTCTTTGTGTTCACTGTGACACACCCCAGCCTGCGTGAACGTAGCTGTGTTGTCTGGCCTCCGAGCACTGGCCTCACAGGCTCCCAGGCCTGTGAGTCACGGGTCAACCTTTCTGGTTGACCCGTTTGCCCTGGTGCTCACTACACCAGCACAGTAGATTCTCGTTTTAGCTTCGTTTCCCTGGAAAACAGTTGAGGATAGGTGGGGGTGTCATAGAAAGGGGAAATCCCAGGGAAGCAAGGATGAGGGAAAAGGGAACTGAGAAGGGTGGGAAGCCAAATTGAGGAGTGTGTCATCTTCCTGGCCTGCTGAGCTGACATCTCCAAACAACCTGGCCATCGCTGGATAGGTGCAGCCTCTCAGGCAGGTAGATGTCACTAGTCCTGTAGTATGCTTTTTTTTTTTTGTGGTACTGGGGATTGAACTCAGGGGCACTCTACCTCCAAGCTACACCCCCAGTCCTATTTTTTATTCTTTTATTTTGAGACAGGGTCTCATTAAGTTGCAGAGGGCCTCACTAAGGAGTTGAGGCTGGCCGCAAACCCGGATCCTCCGGTCTCAGCCTCCCAAGTACTGGGATTACAAGCATGCACCACCATGCCCGGCCCTGTAGTATGTTAAAAGAAAGAAAAGAAAAGAAAGGAAGGGAGGCAGGAAAGAAGGAAGGAAAGAAGGAAGGAAGGAAGGAAAGAAGCAAGGAAGACATGCAAGAGACATTGAAGGGAGCAATAGAGAGGAACTTCCTCCCAGCCCTTGCCTCCTTCTCACATTCATCAATAGGGAGGGGCCCTCCCCACATGCCTCCTCCTCCCATTGGTCAATAGAGAAGGAACCTTCCCATCTGTGTCCTCTTCTCATTGGTCAATAAAGAGGGACTTCCTCCCAGTCTCTGCCTCCTTCTCTCATTGGTCAATAGAGAGGATCCCTTACCACCTGCATCTTCCTCCCATTGGTCAATAGAGAAGGAACTTTCCCACCTGTCTCCTCTTCCCATTGGTCAATAGAGAGGGACTTCCTCCCAGCCCCTGCCTCCTTCTTCCATTGGTCCAAGATCTCCCAGCAAGTAGTCAGAGCCCCTGCAACTTCTGGGATTCATCACTGCGGAAAACAAATCCCAAGCCTGAAGTTCAAGGCTTTATCCTCTGTGTGCACCCTCCCCACGAGACTGGAGACACTGTCTACAAGGAGCACATCACCGCTGGAAGAGGGAGGGGTGAGAGACCTGGGTCTGATATGGCCTCCAGGAATGTCTGTTGAACGAATGAAAGGAGCAGAAAGGCACACAGTGACAATCCACGCCTCCAGTGACCCTGACGTCTAACTGCGATCAATGGAACGCTGAAGCCATGAGGGACAGTTTGAGGCCCAACGTGAACGATTGGTAGATCCTGAGCAAGGATAGAAGTTTGGCGAGGACAGGTCCAGAGAAGGCAGACATGTGGCCACCACCCCAAGCACCTGACCTTAGTCCAGGCTGCCCGTGCAAGTGCCCTGTGAAGTGGACCTCGGCACAGCATGTCATGGAAACATAGTCGGCACGTATGCATAGAGCTGGCACTGGAACTCTTTTCAGAGCGGAGTCTAAACATATAAACAAAATCATGGTCTGTCTTTCCAGTGAACTTGAGCCTTGGCTCTTGATGATAGAAGTAAATTATTTCAAATGTGCAATTACACGCTGAAAAGTATTGATTAAGGAGACTGCTTATGAAAGGCAAGGTTTTCCACAATTTCCACAATACACTGGAAATTTGAATTCCAGTTGGAAGGCTCATATTATTATCTTCATTTTGTAGGTAAGGAACAGGTCAAGCACTGCAGTGCTCAAAGCTGCTCTGCTAGGGTCCCGGGCTCCTGGGTCTGTGTGCGTAGCCTCTGGAGGATGACATCTGCTCTAGGGACACAAGACCTTCGTGTACAAAGTGAAGGCCATGGTCACCACATGGGCACCAAGGACTGACAGAGGGTAATTTGTTTCCACAGCTAGTGTTTTCTGTAAGATTCTAGAATAAGAAAGCATCTCTTCGGTGGCTTTGCAAAGCCCCTGTGATGATGACTTGGAAGCCGTGTTCCATTGTCACAGAAGGGACTCGCGGGGTCTTGGTCTTATGAGATAAATTCCCTGGGTCCATCCGCCTTGGCACTTAGACATTTAAGGCCCGGCTCTCGGAACCTCAGTGGCCCATGTCCAAATGTTAAGGGGTTGTCCCCAATGTTCTGCTGCTCCATGGACATGTCAGAGATAGCGACATCATCATCCATGTGGTCATCATTTCTGCCAGGCTGACCAAGAGGCCGTGCAAGAGAGACACACCAGGTCCTCCAAGGCGGGAGGCTGAGCCCGTCGGTGCAGGGCAAATGACCCTCTGCTTATTCCTGGTGCCACCTCTCACAGAAAGCTATGATAATAGAACAATGATTCACTTCCAGAAAATAATTTGGATCTGTGCCTATGAGGAAAGCCTGCCAGAATGCACCGCACTCGTCTTTCTTCTGCCCACCACAGCAAATTCAGGTCAGATAATTAGCACTTGTCTATATGCCTGTGCTTTCTGAGTTTCCGCAGTACTAGGAGTAGGAGGTAAAAGTTCTGAAACCTTCCACGAGGTTGTTGCCATGGAAACCCCTCCCTTGGAATGCTCATACTTATTCCCAGTCATCGAGTAGCACAAGATGTTCAAACCGTCTACTGAAGGGGTCCTGGAAGCCAGGCAGAAGGCAGGAGGGTACCAGGGAAGTTTGGATGCCCATGAAGGTGGGGGTGAGAATAAAAGGAGTCAGGGCAGTGGAGGACATCCCCTGCATCCTGCTCCCTGGCAGGTGACAGGGCTCAGACTCTGGCACACCTATCCTTGTAATGTGCCAATCAAGGAGCCCAGGGCCCAGCACGTGCCTCAGCACGCGGTGGTGTCTGAGATGCTCACAGAGCTGGACCGACCAAGACCAAGGTGGAGCTCTTAGTGACTCCTTCCTGCAGCCACCAGCACGAGCTGCCCCCACCCTGGCCTTCAGCCTCTGCATCTCTAGAAATGGATGCTTTGGACTGGCTCTTGCCCCAAGTCCCTTTCAACTCCAGGACATTATGATGCTGCTGCCAAGTGGAATGTCTCAAGTTCTGGCCTCTAGCTGGTTAGTAGGAGGTCTGATCTTATAGTAGATAAGGCTAAAATATCCCATGGTGTTGGGCATGAGGCTGCCCTGCCTGCAGAAAGAAGTTTGTAGGAATGATCGCACCTGGTCTTTCTTCAATGTTAGAGGCAGGTGGTCCTTGGGACTGCCTTCAGCTGGTTTCATAAGAATGCTGTGGCTGACCTTCCCATTGTCTTCAAGTCATTTCCAACAATCCTGTGAAGGACAGGGCCAGGGAGCGGAGGGAAGACCATTTCGGTCTCGCACTCGCCTGAGAGGGGCTGGCAGGGATGCCTGCTTCCCTTCTCCCGGTGAGGAGACAGTGGCTCTGGAAGCCCAACACACTGAGGCACAGGCCACATGTCCAGGCATTCCATCCCAGGCTCTGGTTCCTCTCAGTAGCGGCCTCGGGGTGAATACCCTCTCGATTTGATCCTCTCAAAAACCACCCATCCAGGTCTCAGACACCCTGTTTTATTGCTGGGAGAAGCCTATGGATTTTTTTTTGTGTGTGTGTGTGTGTGGTACCGGGGATTGAACCCAGGGGCATGCTACCTCCGAGCTATACCCCCAGCCCTATTTTTTTTATTCTTTATTTTGAAACAGTGTCTCACTAAGTTGCAGAGGGCCTCACTAAGGAGCTGAGGCTGGCGGCGAACCCGGATCCTCCTGTCTCAGCCTCCCAAGTACTGGGATGACAAGTGTGCACCACCACGCCCGGCAGCCTATGATTTTTTAACTTCTACTTCGTTCCTTCCTGGTTTGGGAGAAGAGCCCCATGCAAACCATGAATGGCATTGTTCAGAGGAGACACAAATGTGTGTTAAACTTTCAGAACATATTCTGGCTTGGTGAAACTTAGAGAGAAATTCTGTGATCCCACCCTACAGGCTACAGGAGTACAAGGCCAGGGGTGTCGGAGGCACACAGGGAGGACAGGAGGAGCTGGAGGGGGGATGGAGTGGTTCCCACCCACCCTACCCCCAGAGCCTCCAGGAGGGGCGGGAGGGGCGGAGGTATACTCAGACACAACCACCTGGGGGACTCTGGGTTCTGCTCCCAAGCAACTTGGGTGGTCTCCCTTCTTTCAGCAGGTGTACCCCAAACTTCAGAGGGTGACCTCTTGCCCATGAAAAGCTATTTCTTCTTGAACAGATTCTAAGTCTAATTTTCCTGCAGGGTGGGGGAGGGCTGTGGAGGGGCTGCAAAGGCTGTGGAGTTTAAAGGAAAGCAAAAAGGCCCTTAATTTGCATACGCTACATACATACTAATTTGAGCACATTTTCCTTGAATTTAAAGTTAACTTATACTGTGGTCACGTCAGACTATACAATGAATGTCTTAGGCTATTTGATTTTCCTTTCTGATTTTTCAGGCTCTAACTACTTCATTCATATTTGGGAACAAAGCATTTGCATTTTAAAATTGATTTATAAATATAGCCTGCTACAAACCAATTTAGAATTCAGACCCCTCCATTTGATACTGAATTAAAATACAGACGTCTGCCAGGAGCAATCGGCTGAGATGAGTTTAAGGTTTGGTTTTGTTTTTGTTGCTGTTTTAAAATACAGTGCAAAATGATTTGAAGCAAAATTCCCAGGAATATCGTTTGGGGCAAAGACAATTGAATGCTTAATGAAGTCTATCCCCGAGCCTGCTATTTCAATCCTGTTTGTCTTCTCCACCTCAGTCTGTCTCCTGGCGCAGCACAGGGAGGGTGGTAGGGTGGTTTCAAAGGCAGAGCCAAGACACGGGCCCTCAAAGGCTCCAGGCAGAATGCAAGGCAGAGCGAGGCTTGTGTGGATTTGTAGCACGGTGGCATCGTTCCCCGCCGCCAGAGGCCTTGCTGGGTTGGATGAGCACACCCACCGTGGCATCCCGAGCTCCTGTCTAGGAGACAAGCTCCCATTTCTTGGCAGGTTGCTAATAAATATTCACAGTAGGAAGGAGAGCGTACCGGGGGCCTGGAAGTGCGCTTACCAGAAACTCCCACGAAGGCAGTGGGCTTACAGTTGACCTTCCTGCTATTAAACACGGTTGAGAACGTTCCTGTGGACTTTGGCAGCAAGTTAACATTCTTCACTGGAATGGAGCAACAGGGAAAGGTAGGGACCACCTTCCATAACCCGGGGCGAGAGAAGCGGCAGCCCAGGACTGCAGTGTTCTTCTGGGAGACACGCTAAGTGGCTGGGCTGAGCCTGGGCAGGGGCAGGCACCTGGGACCTGGACAGCCTACCACCTGCCACGGGCAGCTCCGGAACCATCCCTTTGCTCATTGTTGAAGATGCTGGTGGCTGGGTGGCCTGTGTCCTTGGCCTGGGCTGGCTGGGGCTGACCTGGCCAGTGGGTTTCAACTTCACAGGCCATGGCCTGGGGTCAGCTGGTGAACAAGCAGCTCTGAATATCATGCTACTTCATGGGAAAGTTTCTGGGTCTTCTTGTCCACACCAGGGAGTTCCAAGGCCTGGTGAGAGGCCTCTCCCTGTGGCACACTTGGCGAGGCCTCCTTCGCTGGTTGAGTGGGTTTTACTGGTCCTGCAGCGTCCTCCACCTCCCCCAAGCTGTGACCCCAGAGGCACACACCGTCCACGGCGTGGCTGTTTCTGAGGCTGGAGAGGCCCCAGGTGCTGCGTTCTTCAGATGAGGCTGCCACAGACTCTCTGCTGCAGACGGCCGGCTTCCCCCTTCACTAGGGCCCTCGGGCTCTCTTCACCATATTGAAAAGGCATTTCCTAAATTCATAATGTTTTAGACACACTGTGGTCTTCGGATCGCACTGTAAAGTCTGCGTGGATGGGGGTCTGGCCTGCCCCTCAACTCTGGCCCCATTTCCTCAAGGAATTGGTGAATGCAAATACTACACTTCTTATTTTTACAGCTGCCTATATTTTCTGACTTGATTCTCATAGCTCCGGGAAGGGAGAGACACAAATGATGATTCCCATTTCTCGGATAAGGACATGGAGGCTAAAGAAACAGAGGAGAAGCACCTGGTGACGCTCAGCAGTAAGCACTAGTACCCAGGGCTCCGGCCAGCACACCTGGCACCTCCCGCCGTGCACGTCACCCCGGAAAACATTGGCTCTGCCAAGCTTTGGCCCCCATCACAGCTTTACCCTCCTCACCATCCATCTCTCCAGCAGGGCACCGACCAGAAAAGGGTGTGGACGAAGAGCACCCCAGGGCGCCAGCATCGGAGGCACCGTTTTATGTGCGTTCTTACCCCTTTCGGGATTGATGTCCTAGTGTCATCCCTAAATCTTCAATCGAGGGTGCTCGGTGCTGCCTCCACATGCTCCTGCGTGTCGAGGGACACGGGTGTCTATGATCTTCAGCAACAAGCAGGACTGTGTCGAGAGGTCGGGGACAGCAGTGAAGAATGAGAAGGGACAGGGACGTCACCACTCCTAGAGACCCCACAAGTCCTCAGGACGGGACAACTTCATGTGTGAGTCAAGTCCATGTTATTTTTTTGTATTTTAAGCAAAGGGAGGCTCAGGCAGGCTGGACATCTGGGGACCCTTGGGTCTCTTAGCAGTGTGAACTTCGCCCCCCCAGGCTCCCCTCATCAGAAGCCACCGAGGGCTATTGGAAGCTGTGGATGCTGCATATTCTGATGTGTGGCGGGGGACTCTTCCTCTGGCAGAGGGACGGGGATAAACTAGGTGGGAACAGAAAAGGAAGGAAGAGAAAACCAAGAGAGGAAATGTCCACTCACTGAGCCCGGAGGCTGCATGCCAAGGAGGAGGACGTGCTGCGCGAGGTCTCAGGAGCCGTAGACGTGGACACAGACTGAGGAAGGGACTCAGGGAGAGGGACGGGAGAGAGCTCTGCTTTGGGGGGCCTCTGTTGGACAGCATGAGAGGAGGGTTGCAGGAGGTGCTGCACCACAGAGAGAAGGTCTGAGGATGGCTAAGGAGTGGGTCCCCAGACCTGTCCCTGTGTGCTGCAGACACCCTCTTCGTTCTGTAGGGTGCTGTCCTCTTCCTCAGCCCGACATCCCGGGAGAGGCACCTCCACCCAGCGTGCGTGCTGGAGGAGTCCTCTGCCAGCACGAGGGCCCAGCCCAGCGGCTCTGCAGAGAGCTGGAACACTCCCCCCAGGAGAACGTTCCTGGGCAATGCTGCTGGTGGATGAAACTTCCCTCCTGGGTTAGCGCAGGGGCCCAGGAGCCCAGGGGAGCTCGCTGCCCAACTCCACAGCCGGTTCTTCTGAGGTTGCCACTGTCAGAGCTGATTTACCACCTGGTTGAAGGTGCTGTGGGGACAGGAAGGAAGGGAGAGGCTCCCCGGGACTGGCATTCCATCTTGGCAGTGCCCAGCTGATGACAGGAGGTTCCTGTGGCTGAGTTGAAGGCAAGTGTAGGACTCACCAGATGCTGCGGGGGAGGAGGTCAGGGGATTATGGGAAAAGTGAAGATACGAATTTGGATCTCCCCCTGCTATCAAAGGTGCCTCCATCGTACCAGCCCCTAGGCTCACCTGCTCGGAGAAACACGTACCTTTTCCTCTCTGTCCTGTCCCACCCCACCACATCTAGCTCCTGCCCAACTTGTTGAGAGACCAGTTCCTCCTTTGCCTTCAGTGGTGGCAGGTTTCCCACAGCTGGCTCCTCCTGAATTCTCAGTTCCCCCAACACTCACACCTGGTGGAGCCTCCCAAGGGTGCACAGGTGCAGGGGAGGGAGAAAGACTGGCACAGTTGCTAAGGACACAGGTTTGGTTTCTATGCACACAGAGAAAGGAAGGCTGAAAAGTACTGAACAATAAAGCCGCCCTAGAGAAGTTGGGCATGGGGATTTTTGTCTTAAGGATTAGCTAAAAAATAAACATGAGGGACCAATATCTCATTTAATTCATGATTATCATGGCAGAAACAAATAGCACAAAATAAAAGTGACAGTGGCGAAAATGTCTACTGTAAAACTGTCAGAAAACTCAAAAAGTGCCAGGCGTGGTGGTGCACGCTTGTAATCCCAGTACTTTGGGAGGCAGAGACCGGAGGATCCGAGTTCGTGGCCAGCCTCAGCTCTCTTTCTCTCTCTCTCTCTCTCTCTCTCTCTCTCTACTTAGTGAGGCCCATCGCAACTTCGTGAGACCTGGTTTCAAAATAAAGTATAAAAAAAAATAGGGCCGGGGGTGTAGCGCAGAGGTAGAA
>PVJS01029940.1:0-12979 GCA_004027185.1 Glis glis
AAAAAAAAAAAAAAAAAAAAAAAAAGAAACCCGTATCTATTCTGGGAACAAACATTTTAAAGATATATATATTTTATAAAAGGGTGAGAGTTTTAAATTTTTATGAGGTCCCTTTTAAGATTATTTTCTTATATGTAGACTATGGGGTTTGTGCCCCATTTAAGAAATATTTGCCCGACCTAATGTCTCGAAGATTTTCTCCTGTGTTTTGTTTTATAAGTTTCCTGGTTTTGTCTTCTGCTTAGTTCTTAGTGATTCTGTCGAGTGGATTCTGTAGCATGGCGTGAGCTAATTGTCAAGTTCACTTCTTCTATAAAGATGCAGTTGTCCCAGAGCCACTTGGTGCCACTGAATTACCAGGGTGCCTTTGTTGATGGCTAGTGGACCCGACAAGATTGGGTCTATTCTTGGAGTTTCTGTTCTGTTCTGTTGAACTACACGTTTATCCTTATTCTAACACCACACTCTCTTGATTACTATTGCTTGATAAGAACTCTTCAATTAGGTACTGGAAGTCCTCCAACTATATGCTGGGGATTGAACACAGGAGCATTCTACCTCTGCACTTCGGACCTACACCCCCAGATCTATTTTATTTTTTATTTTGAAACAGGGTCTCACTAGGTTGCTGAGAGTCTTGCTAACTTGCTGAGACTGGTCTTGAACTTGCGATCCTCCTGCTCAGCCTCTCAAGTACTGGACTTGTAGGCATGTGCCACCGCACCTGGCTCCATCTGTATTCTTTTTCAAAACTTTTGGTTTTAGGTCCTTTCCTTTCCATATAAAATTTCAGTTTAGTTTGTCAATTTGTTTGAAAAAAGCACGCTATGATTTTAACTGTAATTGCACAAAAATTTTAAAAATTAATTTGGGAAAAGTTGCTATTCTAATACTATCGAATCTTCTGACCGGTTAACATGGGCTATCTCTCCATGTTAACATCAGCCTTGTTTTCTGTGACCTTGCTAAATTCATGTATTTGTCCCAGCAGCTCTTTGGAGGATTCTCTAGGGTTTTCTCTGTGCATAGTCTTGTCTCCTGCAGTTTACTTCTTTGTTTCCAACCTGTATGCCTTTAATCACTTTTCTCGCTTGCCTGCGTTGGTCAGAACCTTCAGTACAAAGTTGAACACAAGTGGTAGAAAATAGGACATTGTGGTCTTGTTTGCAATCTTAGAAGGCATAAGCCGTTCACGACTGGATATGATGACTAGCTGTTTATCTTTTGTAGTTGTCTTTAATCAGATTGAGGAAGTTCCCTTTTATTCCTACTTTGCTGGGAGGTTTTTTCTTTCTAATCATGAATGAATATTGAAATTTGCTAAATACCTTTTATGCATCTATTGAAATGATCATTTAGTTTAAAAAGTGTTCCAGAGGATGGTCAATGGGTACTAAGTTAGAGTTAGGAGGAGCAGTTGCAGTGCGCTGTCCCATAGTAGGGTGACTACAGATAATGGTGATGTGCTGGATATTTCAAAAAAGCTAGAAGAAAGGGTTTTGAATGTTCTCACCACAAAGAAATGATAAATGTTGGAGGACATATATAAGCTTACCCTGAATTGAAAATTGCCCAAGTCTACATGAATCAAAACATTACATGGTGCCCCATAAATATGTATAATTTTATGTGTCAATTATTCTATAATTTTAATGAGTTATATTAATTGATATGAGGATATTCAACTAACCTTCCATTCTTGGGATAAATCCTAGTTGGCCAGGATGTATTCTTTTATACATCATTGTGTCTATGTGCTAAAATTTTGCTGGGACTTTTGTATCTGGGTTCTTGAGAGATATTGGGCTGTTGCTCTCTTTTTGAGATGTACTTGTCTGGTTTGGCCTCAGAATAATTAATATTGGGCTCATCAAATGAGTTGCAAGTTGTTCTTTCTCTATTTTCTAAAATAATTTGTGTAAGATTGGCATTATTTTTCCTTAGGTATTTGATAGACTTTAAGCTATCTGGGCCTAGAATTTGCATGTGTAAAGTGATTCAGTTGATAATGGTTTCTTCAATTTTCCTATTCTTTCTTGCATTCACTATTATAATTTATGTCTTTCAGTAAATTTGTCTATTTTTTCATCTAAGTTGTCAAATCTATTGGTACAAAATTGTTTATAATATATTTTATTATCACTTTAATATTTGTAGGGTTTGTAGTGGTGTCTCCTTTTATTCCTGATATTGGTATTGTGTCTTCTCTTTACCAGTCTAGGTAGAGCCTTATAAGTTTTGTTGATCTCATCAAATAACCAACTTTTCTCTTCATTGACTTTCTTTATTGCTTTTTTCTTACTTTCTATTTTCTTTCTTCCTTCCTTTTTATTTTTCATTTTTATTTATTTTATTTTTGTGTGTATATGGCACTGGGGATTGAACTCAGGGACATTCCATTTCTGAGCTACATCACCAGTCCCATTTTATTTTTTATTTTGAAAAGGGTCTTGCTAAGTTACTGAGGGCCTCCCTAAGTTGCTGAGGCTGGTCTTGAACCTGTGATGCTCCTGTCTCAGCCTCCCAAGTACTGGGATACCTGGTTTACTTTTCTATTTTTATATTTGTGTTCTTATCTTTATTTTATTTATTATTTGTGTTTTTATCTTCATTATCTCCTTCCATTTACTTGCTTTGGTGTTATTGTACTCTTTCTAATCTCTTAAAGTGGGAATTCAGATAATTGACTTTATACTTCTTTTTTAATATCATTTAAAGCTATAACCATCTCTCAAAGCACTGATCTAGCTGAATCCCACAAATTTTAAACTGTTTTATTTCTAATAATACTCAATTAAAATATTTTCTGATCTCCTAATGATTTCTTCTTTCATGCATGTATTGCTTAGAAAAGGCTTAATTGCCAGATACCTGGGAGTTACCTAGTTATCTTAATGTTGTTAATTTTCAATTTAATTCTATTGTGGCCAGACAATACACTTTGTGTAATTTCAGTCAATTGTAACTTGTTTTAAGGCCCAGTATGTGGTCTACCACATATACTTGAAAAGGATGTTTTGTATGCTGTTGTTAGGTACAATGCTTTCATAAGTTCTGCTAGTTGATAGTGGTTTTTAGATTTTTTTTTGTAAATGTCTTTGCTGATTTAAAAAAATTATCATTGTCATCATCATCATCAGCTGAGAGATCAGCAAACTAGAGCTTGCAGGCTAAGTCTATCCCACTGCCTTTTTTTTTTTTTTTTTTGCGGTACCGGGGATTGAACCCAGGGGCGTTCTACCTCTGCGCTACACCCCCAGCCCTATTTTTTATACTTTATTTTGAAACTGGGTCTCACGAAGTTGCGGAGGGCCTCACTAGAGAGAGAGAGAGAGAGTGAGAGAGAGAGAGAGAGAGCGCTGAGGCTGGCCGCGAACCCGGATCCTCCGGTCTCCGCCTCCCAAAGTACTGGGATTACAAGTGTGCGCCACCACACCTGGTTCCCACTGCCTTTTTTATATAAATAAAGTTTTATTGGAACACAGCTACCCCTCCTTTTTCATGCATCATCTGGGGCTGCGTTTTTGCTACAGGGCTGCCATCTGGGCCCTTCACAGAAGTGTTTGCTTCACAGAAGTGTTTCCCCGTCAAGTTGTGATGGCAACTGCTGATGGGGGATAAAAGTCTCTATTTGTGGCCAGGCAGGGTGGCACATGTCTGTCATCCCAGTACTGGGGAGGCTGAGACAGGAGGATAGCATGTTTGAGGCCAGCCTCAGGAACTTAGTGAGACCCTCATGAATTTAGCAAGACCCTGTTTCCAAATAAAAAATAAAAAGGGTTGGGGGTATACCTCGAAGGTAGAACACCCCTGGGTTCAATCACCAGTACTAAAAAACAAAGAAAAGGAAAAGAACAAGGATGTTAGTGATATATAGTAAAACACATCCCAGCTGCTAGTGTGTAGCACGGCGGTGAAGAAAAACTGGGTTCGGTGTTTGCTTTTCCAACAAATCTTTTCGACTTATCTGTTTTTTGTTAAAAATACAAAATTTTTAAAAACTCGGTCAGAGATAAGGGCCAAGGAATTGAGATCTCCATAATTCTTTGTTTAGTCTCTGCAGCAAAGTAGATTTGTATCTAAAATTAAATGCACGTTAAGTAAACACAAGGACGGGGTGTTCGGAAGGCATCTCATATTTGCAGTCTCATATTTGTAGTTGTTTGGGGCAGGCCAAGGGAGGCAGGGAGGCAGGAAGCCAGGCACGCCTGTTGTTTTCTGGAAGAAGTGGCCATTCCAGAAGGGCCCGTGGACCTCCCCCTCCAGATACATCATCATAGCAGAGTTTCTGCAGGGTTATTCGTGGCTGAGGGCGGAGACGGGCACAGGCTGTGGGTCCTTGATATATTAATGGCCTTTTTTGAGAGTCCAGGGGGTTCTGCAGTGGTTGGTTATTCATCTGCTGCAACAGCTGCCGGCTGGAATTAAAAGAAAAGAACCCATCCAGTGTGACTCACAGGAACGTCAGGAGTCGCTTCACATTATAATGCGCAGCGGGAAAGGTGGTTTGAAGGAACCGCTGCCCGTGTTGTTAGTTACGCTGTGTCAGGACAAAAGTCTACTGGGAAATACACAGAATCAGTGGCTGTCTGTCACGAGTCCTCCGCGTCGTAAGACAAGGAACACGCACAACTCGTGTCTTTCCACAATGTCAGCTTTATTGATCAAAAAGCAAAGGGGGGCTGGGCGTGGTGGCACACGCTTGTAATCCCAGTACTTGGGAGGATGAGACCGGAGGATCCGGGTTCGCGGCCAGCCTCAGCTACTTAGTGAGGCCCTCCGCAACTAGTGCGACCCTGAAGTCTGAAGGCACCGGTTAACCCGCGAGGACAGAGCGTGGCCCTCCTCTGATACCGATGTCCCCCAGACCTGAAGAGATCTGGCTCCACGGTTTCAGGTGCTGCCCAGAATACAGGGGCAGGTCCCCAAAATGCTTCCCAATGCCACACGGAGCAGGGGTGACGTTCGTGTGTGTCCTTTGTGTGCTGCTCTTTATTTTCTAAAACAAGCAGGCATTACTTTTGTAATCGAAGGTATTAGACAAAACATAAATTCAACTTTCTTAGAATATAAACATCCAGTCAGCTGTGGTGGTGCACTCCTGTAATCCCAGTACCTGGGAGACTAAGACAGGAGGATCGTAGGTTCTAGACCAGCCTCAGCAATTGAGCAAAACTCTCAGCAACCTAGTGAGACCCTGTTTCAAAACAAAAAATAAAAAGGGCTGGGGGTGTAGTTTGGAGGTAGAATGCCCCTGAGTTCAGCCCCCGGTACCAAAAAAGGAAGAAAAGAAGGAGGAGGAGGAAGAGGAGGAGGAGGAGGTAGAGGAAGAGGAAGATGAGGAGGAGAAGGAGGAGGAGGAGGAGAGCATCCATTGGGTTTCCTGGTAGATCCTCAGCTGAGAACACAGGGCAGCCTTGCGCTCTTCCTCTTGCTCGTCCTCACTAGATGCCTAGGTATGGCTCCTGTGAGCACTGCCCATGGAGTCTAGGGAAGATGGATCCAGGAATGCAAAGATCTGTTTGATTTTTGCCCTTGCTCCCAAGACTCCGTGCCCCTTTCACCGCACTGGCGAGCTGCCCACTGTCCATGCCGTTCACAGCAGGAGCTCACACACAAAGGGAAAGGGGCTCCTCGGGGCCTCGCGCTTTGAAGTCCAGATCACGCATAAAGGGGCCCTTTGGGGAGAGCCACAGTGCCCACTGGGCGCTTAGTTGAAGTGTGGGGAAACATGAATAAGATTAAATATTAAATGTGCAGATTAGGAGCCAGGTACTGTGATACTCGCCTGTAATCTCAGTACTTGGGAGGCTGAGACAGCAGGATCAGAGATTTGAGGCCAGCCTCAGCAATGTATCGAGACCCTCAGCAACTTAGCAAGACCCTGTTTTAAAATAAAAATGGCTATAGCTCAGAGGTAAAATGCCCCTATGCCCAGCTTATTTTTTATTTTGAAACATGGTCTCGCAAGATTGTTGAGGCTGGCCTTGAATCTGTGATCCTCCTCTCTCAGCCTCCCAAGTATTAGGATTACAGGTGTGTGCCTCCACGCCCCGCTGGGGCTCTCTTAATTACTTCCTGGGTCCTAAGGCAAAGTGGTGGACTTCCAGTCCCGAGAGGAGAGCCAGCAGCAGCTGCTAAGTCTGGCTGCTGCCACCGACGGAGCCGTGTCCCCGCTGCCGGTCACAAATCGATGCTGTTGTGCGCCCCGCAGAGACACACGAGTGCGGGGGGGCCGTTTGAGATGACATTGCGATGTTTCAGAAAAGCTGGCTAAAGATGAGAAATATTTGCATCCAGGCTCAGAGGGAGGCGCCGTGCAAGCATCTAATTTGTTAAGCTTCCTGCTGGCAGTTTCTAACACCCTGTTGATTTTATTAAACATTCTTAATAAGAAGTCGGAGTTTTGTTTAGGCTAAAACCATGATGAAAACAGCTGTCTTCTTTTCTCAGAGACGGTGAAAGTGCACACGGTGGAGAAGTGAACACGGGATGGTGCAGCCCGTCCCTGTCACAGGCTGGGGCGGTGTCTGCAGGTGACAGGAGATATCCAGTCAGGGTGCGTAGGGAACGAGGTTTTGCGTGCAAGATCCGAAAAGACCAAATGGTTCTGCTATATGTATTATACTTACTAGGTGTCTAAAGTGAAGAGCAAAGCTATAATTGTTTTTTTAAATATCTGAAGAAAGGAGCCAGGCGTGGTGGTGCATGCTTGTAATCCCAGTACTTGGGAGGCTGAGACAGGAGGATCGCAGGTTCAAGGCCAGCCTCAACAACTCAGTGAGGCCCTCCGCAACTTAGTGAGACCTTGTTTCAGAATAAAAAATGAAATAGGGTCAGGGGTGTAGCTCAGAGGTAGAACACCCCTGGGTTCAATCCCCAGTACTACCAAAAAAAAAAAACCATAAATAAAAAAAGACTAATGTAATAATAAATAATAAAAGCACTATGACCAATACAGGCCCTGATCAGAAACACACTTCCAACGTGATCAGAGAGCAGTTTCATTCGCAGGATATCTTGATTTCTGGCATAGAGCACGGGGAAGCAGAGTAAGAAGGCTCCTGACCGACTGGCGTTATTCAGTTGTGATGGGTGAGGGCAAAATCGCAAGGCTGTGATGGGCCTATGGAGATGCTCAGCGGACGGCCACCAGGGCTCGGATGAACCGGCGCTCCAGGGCCTAGAGACGGCTGTGGCCTCTGCACCGGGACAGTGAGAGAGGAAAGGCCCCTAGGAATGGCGTCGAGGAAGCTCTGGCCACGTGGGCGCCGCCCAGCCATTCTGTAATAAGTGCAGCTGAACAGCATTCGCAAGAACAGAGAGCCAGCCGGGCGGGCTGCAATCCCACACACCTGCAATCCCAGCATTTGGGAGGCTGAGACAGGAGGATTGCAGGTGCAAGGCCAGCCTCAGCAATTAGCAAGACCCTGTTTCCAAATAAAAAGGGCTGGGGGTGTAGGTCACTAGACCGCCCCTGGTTCAGTCCCCAGTGCCACAAAATGAACAAACATGTCAAGGTGGTCTGGTGACAGCTCGGCGGCGTGGGAGCGAGTCCCTGAAGAGCTCCTGTCGCGCTGTGAGTGCCAGGCATCTGGAGCTGACCCTGCACCACCGTGTCAGCTGGGTGGGTCTCTTCTTCACCATCCTCGAGTCCCCTCCGATCTGCGCAGACGCTGTCCCCTGGGCCAATCCCTCTGGCCACGCCGCCCCTCAGTCACCCCCACCCCGCCCGGCAGGACAGCCATGTAGCCTGGTTCTTGTCCGTCTGCACAGGGGTTTGACCTCTGGGTCATGAGGTAGCAGACCTCTGGTCACGTCTTCTTGCCCATGGGCTTGTTTTCTGCATGTCCCTAAATGCCATCACCTCCACCGACAGTGCTTCCTAGCTGACACCCCTTACTTTTTTGGGGGTACTGGGCATGACCCAGGGGTGAGCCATACCCCCGGCCCAATTTTATTTTTAGTTTAGTTACTTAATTTATCTAGGCACTGGGGATTGAACCCAGGGGCATTCTACCTCCCAGCTACAACCCCAGCCCTTTTTATTCTTTAGTTTGAAACAGGATCTAGCTAAGGTGCTGAGGGTCCCGCTAAGTTACCGAGGCTGGCCTTGAACCTGCAGTCCTCCTCTCTCAGCCTCCTAAGTACCGAGGTTTCAGTCATGAGCCACCAGGCTCAGCGGCAGGACCCAATCTTTGACTTCCCCTCCAATGGTGGTGAGCAGGCACTACTGCTGCAAGCAGCCCTGCAGCACCGGGTCCCACCAGACAAAGCAGCAGCGCATGTGTCCCGTCCAGCCCTGGGACAGCTGCGTGGGCGTCCCTCCAGGGTCACCTTGGAAAGACACACTGGTGAAGCGCCCTGTGGCATTCCCTTCGACGAAGGCTCCGTGTTATGCGCAGACAGCGTGCAGCTGCTCTGGGACACGCACTGGGTCAGAGCTGCTTGTGTGTATGGCGGCCAAAGCTTCGACCAGCACAGGGCATGTTTGGTGGCGCTGAGGACAGGGTGACCCAAGAGCTGTGGCTCGTGGACAGAGTGACAGAGGAGAACACAGAGAGAGGTGGGTTAAAACTGGCTGAAACTATGTGGGATCGGGGAAATGATGTCAGACTACAGGCAGGACAGCAGCCAGAATGCTCGATGGTACAGAAGCAGGGGACAGTCACAGGGACAGAAGGGAGCTCTCTGTCAAAGGAAAAACTAGGGAGAACTGGGAAGACACTATTGGATGAGCCAGGAAGGGTGGTGCACACCTGTGTAATCCCAGTACTTGGGAAGCTGAGACAGGAGGATCACAGGTTCGAGGCCAGCCTCAGCAATTTAACAAGACTCTCAGCAACTTAGTGAGACTAAGCACTAAAATAAAAAGGGCTGGGGGTGTAGCTCGGAGGTAGAAAGCCCCTGGATTCAGTCCCCACTATCAAAAAAGAGAAAGAAACTACTTGCTGACACAGACTGAGGAGCCCCTGACCGGTGGCTCATTTGGACTTGTGACATTGGTGCGTAAACGCGGTGGTGAACAGAGAGGCAGAGCGACCGCCCAGGTCTGCAGCGCCCAGCATCCAGCAGAGGCGAATCCCAGAGTCTCAGCGACTTTCTGCCCGCCCTTCTCCACGACACTCTTCCTCCTTGCTCAGGGAGCACCCATGCCTTAGCACTCCGGAGCTGTTGGAAGGCGCGTCCTGGCTCAGCTCTTCAAAGTGCTTATGTTTCGTAGCTTCGTCCATTCTTATACCTGTCTTAGATGGATTTGGAAGGATTGGTCACTGTCCCCAGAAACCTGGGTTTGTGCAGCTTTGAAAAATATCTTTAAGTTCCTTTAGTCCCTGAGGGTTCATGACCGACCCTCCCTCTCTCCCTCCTTTCCTTCTTTCTTCCTTCCTTCCTTCCTTCCTTCCTTCCTTCCTTCCTTCCTTTCTTTCTTTCTTTCTTTCTTTCTTTCTTTCTTTCTTTCTTTCGTGTGTGATGCTAAGGATGGAACCCAGGAGCACCCTATCTCTGAGCTACACCCCCAGCCCCATTTTATTTTTGATTTTGAAACGAGGACTCACCAAGTTGCCAAGGCTGGCCTCCAACCTGCGATCCTCCTGTCTCAGCCTCCCAAGTACTAGAATTACTGGTGTACACCATCACGCCTGGCTTTTATGTCTTTTGTTAGGAAAAACTCAGTTTGCTGCACACAGCGAGTTAGGTCGAAACTAATTGATAATCATTTCCTTTGGTTCGTTTGCTTTCTTGATGATGTTGCTTAAATAAGACTTTACTCGTCCTCTTCTTATTTTTAAGGAAGGATCTGAGAAATGATAATAGGTTAGTATTTTGTTATTACATATTCTTAGCAGGTGTGACATTCTAGCTGAGACTAAATATGTGCAGACGTGAAGCAGTGTTAAAATTGTTTATGAGTGGGAAGTAGGTGGAAATAAATAGAGACTCACAGCTCGCAATTTGCTCCGTATCTCTTAGCAACATCAATATTTGTGTCTGCGAGCAGACGTCTCCTGGTGGGTGCGTGTTGAAAATATCTGTGCGCGTGCGTGTTTGGACCTTGTGTACACATTATCTCAAGCAGAAGGATCGTTTTGGCTGTTGCTGGGTTGACAGGACTTAATTTGGGCGTCTAGACACTGGTTACAGGGGCAGAAAAACGTCTGAAGAGGCGAGACGAGATTTGAAAAAATGGTGTTCTTAAAATATACCTGCAAACCACCTCTTACTGCAGAGCCGGGAAAGGTCTCAGAGAAAAGAATTTGTTGCTTCGAAAAGAATTCTTTGCAGGGCTCGGACGTCAGTTTCCCCCATCAGAAGTTGAAGCATGGTGTTCCCCGGCCAGGCCGAGAACTGGGGTCACTCCCCCTCATTAGCCTTTGGTTTTGACACCTTTCCCGTCTAGACCTCCACCAGCTCCCCCTCACTGGCGGGACTCTGTTTTACGGCTGACCGCAGTGCCCGCTGCCCTTCACGCGAGCGGGTACCTGTGTGTCCCCCTCGGCGTTGACGCGGGCGGCCCTGCCTGTGCCACCTGGGAGCAGGTGGAGTTGGTGGCATCGCCCCGCGAGCTCTATCCGGCAGCGAGTGGGTGTTAGGCTCCCGGGCGAGGCTCTGTCTAGATGTCTCTGTTTTGAAACGAGGACTCACTTTTCACTCGCGGTATGTTCTGTTTCTTCTAATTCTTCCAGTGGCACAGGTGGAATTCAATCCTGCTATCCCGATGGCTCTCTGCCACGTGCGTAAATAGACAATACACGATCTGATTTTCCTCTCCTTGCCCGGCACACAGTAGGTGCTCTGTAAATGTCACCGGTAGGTCAATGAGTCATCTCTAGGTGACGCATTGCAACCATTTTGCATTTTCACCTCTTTGCTCAAGGTCACTTGTTTTATTATAAATTATAAATTGTGCCGGGCGTGGTGGCGCACGCTTGTAATCCCAGTACTTGGGAGGCTGAGACAGGAGGATCGCAGGTTTGAGGCTAGCCTCAGCAACTTAGTGAGACTGTTTCAAAATACAAAATAAAAATGGCTGGGTGTGTGGCTCAGAGGTAGAACGCCCCTGGGTTCAATCCCCAGTACCAAAAAGAAAAAAAAAAAAGAATTAACCAAAGGTAATCACAAGAGGAAAGAATGATCTACAGCAGAGTCTCATTACTTCAACACTTCATTTCTGCACATCTGGAAGGAATACAAAATTTTAAGTACAATTGCAAATAAGATGGAGGTAAGATTAGTCACGGCTTGCTGCCTGTCCTTCCCCTCCTCTCTGTCTTCTCTGTTTTTAGAAACCACTCAGTGGCCTGATTCTGATGACGTGTCTTGGTGTTTTCTCACCTGTGGAATTTAATATTAGATAAATTGTTGATTTCAGATTATTATTTTCACTAGATGTCAGCTAGAAGACAGCAAACCCCAAGTATCTAAATGTTGTGTAACTCGGTAAGGCAAGGCGTATAGTAATTGTTACCTTAGAGTGCAAAGGAATGTAGATCAGTTGATTTTTTTAGTTGAAAAATTGTAGTCTGTCCTATTAGGTAAACCAGGTGTTTCTCAAAGAAGCTCACTCTAATTAGACAAAGACACAGAATTGCAGGTTGAAAAGAGTTCACAGAGTAAATAGTTGAATGATCTTATTTTATAGGTGGAGAAAAACCAGGACTTAAATTGTTGGGAAGTTGTCCTGTTTTCTAAGAACGTGGAAAGGTGGTATTTTTGTGTGTGAATTATTCTTACATTCTTTATAAATAGCTTCATCACTGTCTTTCCTGTAGCTCATTATTCAGAGAAAATGCGAGTCTCTGTTAAGCCATTAGATGTATTATCCTTCTAGCATAAGACGGATGCTGGTTTGGGAATGCATTCTTGCCCTTACTAGTCAGAGTCACCGACATTATAATCTGCCTGTGCACAAGTTGGATAAATAAACTCATGTTCTTATCATTAATGAATATTATTCCCTAGGCCTCATCACATCTGGAACCTTGACTTATTTTATTATTTTGTGTGTGCGTGCGTGTGTCTGTCTGTCTCTGTGTGTGCGCGCGTGTGCACGCTCATGTGTGTGCGTGTGTGTGTGCGTGCATGTGTCTGTCTGTCTCTTTGTGTGTGCGCGTGTGCACGCTCATGTGTATGCATGTGTGTGTGTGTGTACGTGTGTCTGTCTGTCTCTTTGTGTGTGCGCGTGTGCACGCTCATGTGTATGCATGTGTATGCGTGTGTGTGTGTGTGTGTGTGTGTGTGTGTGTGTGGTGCTGGGGATTGAGTGCAGGGGCATTCCATCTTGTAGCCCTGTTGTATTTTTTATTTTGAAACAGGTCTCGCTAAGTAGCTGAGGCTGGCCTCCAAACTGCGATCCTCCTGTCTCAGCCTCCCAAGTACTGGGGTTCTAGGTGTATGCCACGGCGCCCAGCTTGACTTAAATTTGAACTATTTATTAGTTACTTTGGATCTCTGTGACAATTGCCCCGACCTCCCGGGCAATCAGGGAACACATCTTAGCGGACAGAGATTGTGTCTTTGTGGCTGCCCGTTGACATTTGTACGTGTTATTAAGAGCCCACGGGGCCTCACGGACATGAATACTTGTTTTTCTTTATTCTTTGTGGTACTGGGGATTGGATCCAGGGGCATTCAATCTCTGAGCTACACCCCCACCCCTGTTTTATTTTTTATTTCGAAGTATGATCTCGCGAAGTTGCTGAGTCTAGCCTCGAACCTGAAGTCCTGTCTTGGCCTCCCAAGTACGGGGATTCCAGACGTTCACCTCCACGCCTGGTCTTCAGCCCTAGAGTTAAAGGATGAGAGGTAGAGGGTCCATTTGATGGACAGGGAGTTTCAGCTGGCAAACAACGACATGCCCATAGGCAATGCTGGCGTGTGTCTGGGAAAGACCGCGACGGGGACTGGCTCTGCTGACGGCCCGCGGGTCTGTGTATACAGAGGGCGCATCCTGGCCAGGCGGTTGAAGGCTTGTGAGTGG
>PVJS01029940.1:13079-24526 GCA_004027185.1 Glis glis
AGAGAGAGAGAGAGAGAGATAGAGAGAGAGACAGGGAGAGAGAGAGAGAGAGAGAGAGAGAGAGATGAGGCTGGTTGCAAACCCGGATCCTCCGGTCTCCGCCTCCCAAAGTACTGGGATTACAAGCGTGCGCCACCACGCCCCGCTTCTCTTATCAGGTTTAAGAAACAATCGGCGCCAGGTGTGGTGGCTCACACTTGCAGGACTTGGGAGGCTGAGACAGGAGGATCGCAGGTTCATGGCCAGCCTCAGCTACTTAGTAAGGCCCTCCGCAACTTAGTGACACCCTGTTTCAAAAATAAGGAATAAAAAATAGGGCTGGGGGTGTAGCTTGGAGGTAGAATGCCCCTGGGTTCCATCCCTAATACCATAAATAAATAAATAAATAAATAAATAAATAAAACAGAAAATTTTTTAACCAAATAAATCTAATCATTTTCCGGTACAAGGAAATTTCACGTGTTGAGACACAATGAATGGTTTCACAAACTCTGATTGGCACTTTAAAAGGTGTTGGAGTAGGGTGCCGTGGGAAGCGCCTATTGATTGCGCTGTTGTCAGTTCCTAAGCAACCATTGCCAAATTTATCCTCATGTGGCACAACTTGTGTGTTTATGCAAGCCGGTTGAAATTCTTGCCCTTGCGCAAAAATAGACCAGGGTGAATATTGAGTAGGACTGCGCGCCGCAGGGCAGGAATGGACTGCGTTGGCGCATACTTTCCAGTAGATGTCGCTCTGGTAGAAGAAAACAAGAGCCCAGGGGTCCCAGAGCTGGAAGACACAGCCTGGGGGCCCCTTTGCCTGCTGGGTTCCCCCACTCTTCCCAGTCCCTCTGACATCCTGGGGCGGGTTGGCAAGGCAACATGGAGGGAATCGCTCCTGAAGGACACAGTTCTAGACCCAACACTTGGCCCCAGACACACGGAAAGCGTAACAGTAACAAAAAGCCAAGTGACACCTATGTACAGAAACTCCAAGAGCTGGCTGGACTTGTTGAGATGTAGGAACACATTTTTATTTTTATTTTATTATTTATTTATTTATTTATATATTTATTGTAGAACTGGGGACTGAACCCAGGGGCATTCTACCTCTGAGCTACACCTCCAGCCCTATTTTTTATTCTTTATTTTAAAACAGGGTCTCACTAAGCTGCGGAGGGCCTCACTAAGTAGCTGAGGCTGGTCACGAACCCGGATCCTCCTGTCTCAGCCTCTCAAGTCCTGGGAGTACAAGTGTGTGCCACCACACCCGGCTAAGAAACACATTTTTATTTCTGGTAGGGTAGGTGCATATAGGCTTATCGGCTAACTGAAAGAGTCCCCTTGGGACTTCATATGTTGCTGGGTAATCTTCCATATCAATTAATGCAAAGTAGTTTTTGTGTTAGTTAAATATATTCTAACTAAGAAAACATATTACAATGTCATATGTGAATGACCCATGAGTATTGGTGCCACTGTTACTGTCTAGTACCAGGGATAATTGAGGGTGAATGTTAGAGTTAACCTCAAATTCTCCCCTCCCCACAGTCGGCCATGAGAGAAAGTTGTCAAAGAGCCACCCGGTGAGTATGGGTGACCCCCAGACGGCGACGTGTGCCAGCTGCCTGGTTTATACTTCTTCTCAGGAACGTCCTACCAGTTATCAGGAACTTAAATATGTTTTGGCCACTAGATGTGTTACACTGCCACCCCAGAATGCTGTGGCACCGGCATTAGATAAAGTAAGTCGCGAGTCCAGATTGGCAGTCACTGGTCTCTAGTGACCGCCGAGGTGTCCTGGTCTCTCTGCATCTGTGTGGCCACTTCACACTGTGACTGGCTACTTCTGTCACTCGTCCTTCTCAGCAATGAACAAAGAAGATAAATGGCCGAGACCTGGAAAACGCTAGCTACCTTGAAATAAGCATTCATGAAAAATGTCTAGACATGTAAGGCAAATATTTTCATAATTTGTTAATTACATAGGAAGCCCAATCCACTAAAAAATGACAGTATTATTAGTCTCTATTTGTCTAGAATTGAAATCAACCATCTTCCTTCCTTCCTTCTTTCCTCCCTCCCTCCCTTCCTTCCTTCCTTTTGTGGTACTTGGGGTGTCCTACCAATGGGCTGCACTCCAGCCCTTTTTATTTTTTATTTTGAAACTGAGTCTTGTTAAGTTGTTGAAGCTTGCCTCGAACCTGCAATCCTCTGGTCTCAGCCTCCTAAGTACAAGGATTACAGGCATGCACCTCTGTAAAGGCTAGAATTGAAATTTCTATATTTGCATGAAATACATATATATATTTACATATCGCTGTGTTTATATGTGTGTTCATGTATATGTGTGTGGGTGTGTGCGTATATAAACACATAGGCCGTTTGTTATTTCCTCAAAGTCTACACACCAACAGCACACTATCGGGGAGGCCAGACACCGGGTTTAGACGGGTTTAGATCTCTCCTCTGCTAGTGGCGCTGTGGCTGGGTGGTTTCAAGCCCGCTGGGTCCTTCTTAGCGTTCAGATGCACCACTGGCAGAAAAAGAAGGGCTCCTCAGTCCTTGTTTTGCTTTTATTTTTCTTCCTAAATTTGTGTGATTCAAAGCAAATAGAGGAGCCAGGGAATTATCTTCAGGGATTCGAGGCCCTCGGCGGGAGAAGTGACTGTAAGCATGTCCCTCTGCTTTGTGGCGTCGGCACCAGCCAGCCACATCCCCCAAACAGGACCCGCGACCTGAGAGACTCGCGCGTCCCTGGGAGTCGTCCGGCTGCAGCCTTGCTGGTGGCGCCTCTGGGCAGGTGTTAGAAGCGATGGGTGACTTGTCAGGCTCTCAGAACCCAGAGAATTCCGGGTTCTTACTTCCTGGACTGTCGCTACTGTCTTGGGTGGGTCCTAGAAGGAACCCACCCCTTATGCGTCACGGCCTCCGTCGATGCACAGAAAGGAGCTGGTGTCGCTTGCAGAGGGCGCCTACCCACTTCCACCTCAGATGCGCCTTTAGTGGTGACTAAAGGCCTTTACAGCAGGCCGGGCGCGGTGGCTCACGTCTATAATCCCAGTACTTGGAGGCTGAGACAGGAGGATCGCAGGTTCAAGGCCAGCCTCAGCAATGTAGAAAGACCCTCAGCAATTTAGCTAGCCCATATTTCAAAATAAAAAAATAAAAAGGGCTGGGGGTGTAGCTTGGAGGTAGAACCACCCCAGGTTCAATCCTCAGTACCACAAAAACCAAAAATAAATACTTTACTAAAGTGATGAGGTCATATATTTATTTACTTATTTACTTATTTGGGGTACTGGAGATTGAACCCAGGGGTGTTCTTCCTATGAGCTACACCCCCAGCCTTCTAATTTTTTACTTTGAAACAGGGTCTCGCTAAGTTGCTGAGGCTGGCCTTGAACCTTCGTTCCTCCTGTCTCAGCCTCCCAAGTACTAGGATTACAGGCGTGGGCCACCATGCCCGGCTTCAGTTTCCTCACTTGTAAAATGGCCATGATGTGTCACACAACCTTAGGGTGTGTAAAACTTCTTTTCCAGGTCTTAATGTCGCAGAGAACATTCTAGTAGATATTAGGGACCCTCTGTGTTAGCTACTTCTCAGGTTCCATGTTTGAATAGTTGAAAGATTATAAGATTTTGGCTTGGAGTGAACAGGTAAAATTATTTTGGGAGACACTATCTAAGTCATTAGTTTTGTTCGTTTCTTTTTAAAACCAGTTGCTGTTAACACATCTTACCACCCTTTACTGTTTTTTTAAGGATATTATTCAGTTATTTTTTTCTCAAGTCATAGAATTTGAAGTTTGTAAATTTCTTTTTTTGTGTGTGTATGTGGTACTGGGGATTAAACCTAGGGGCATTCTGCCTCCAGGCTACACCTCTAGCCCCTTTTTATTTTTTATTTCAAAACAGGATCTCGCTAAGTAGCTGAGACTGGCCTCAAACCTGCGATCTTCCTGTCTCAGCCTCCCAAGTACTGGGATTCCAGACGTGTGCCATCACGCCCGGCTCGAAAATTTCTCAAGAAGAAATAGATTCACACTTGGAAGTGCCTTTAGATCTTGCACTCATAATTAAATTTTTGAGCACCATTTTTACATGGGAGTAAATGAGATAATTAAGAGAGATTTCAAGACAGAGAAGTAGATGGGAAAATAAATGGTTTCTGCTCTGTGATTAAACTTCGCAGATGAGGCACTCGACAGCAGTTGTCTGTTGTAAGTGCACTCCTTCCTGGGAATGGTCTCCTGATCACAGTTCAGGAGACGTGTGCTGAGAAGACAGGACTGTCAGGCCGCCACCTCAGACAGACATGCTGGAACACACTTCCATCTGAGGGAGGGAGGGGTCACGCCGATGTCCTGGTGACGGACTGAACCTCTACTCTACGTCAGCCTGAGGACTCACCAGAAATCCCAAAATAATTTCGGAGAAGTTAAACCTACATGTTTTTTTCTGACTATTGAATGTTCCAGTAATTATAAATAATCATTGTTTTATTTTTATTAGTGGAATCCTAAAACAAAAACCAAAGACGTTCAACAGAGTAATAGTAAAACGTGGAAGGTCTGAAGTACCCAAGAAGGGTTATGAACCCCTTCATTTTCCCTAGCCAGCTGGCATGGGAGCCTCCCTCACCGCTGGGATTGTAGAGTGAGAACTCTGTGGTCAGGGATAGATTACAACGTGGGTCTTTGTGCCAGGTGCGGTGGCACATGCCTGGAATCTCAGTACATGGGGGGGTTGAGACAGGAGGATCGCGGGTTCGAGGCCAGCCTCAGCAACTTCGAGAGAACCTGTTTCAAAATAAAAAAAAAAATGAAAAGGGCTGTGGGTGTAGCTTAGAGGTAGAATGCCCCTGATTTCAATCCCCAGTGCCAGAAAAAAAAAAGTAAAGGCTGTTGACAGGGTGCTGGTGAACAAGCCGTGCAGTCGGAGCTGCCTCTCCCACCAGGACCCTGTGCGACCATGGCTGCGCCCTCGTCTGTGAGCGAGGTAGGGAAGGCTTGCCCACTTTTGGAAACAGTCAGCTGCCAAGTTTCCTCTGCTGCAGGCTCAAAATAGATCTGCCTGAGAAAGGAAGGTAAAACTTGAACAACTGTTACCCTCCATAGCGAGCCTGTGCTTGCTGATGTAGTGGAGCTGGGAGAGTTCTTTGTTAGGAAGGGAAGGAAACTTAACCCCCACCCCATTTCCTCTTTTTTTTTTTTCCGGTACCGGGGATTGAACGCGGGGGCGTTCTACCTCCGCGCTACGACCCCGGCCCTATTTTTTATACTTTATTTTGAAACCGGGTCTCACGAAGTTGCGGAGGGCCTCACTAAGGAGAGAGAGAGAGAGAGAGAGAGAGAGAGAGAGAGAGAGACAGGGAGAGAGAGAGAGCGAGAGAGCGAGAGAGCGAGAGAGCTGAGGCTGGCCGCGAACCCAGATCCTCCGGTCTCCGCCTCCCAAAGTACTGGGATTACAAGCGTGCGCCACCACACCCAGCCACCCCCACCCCATTTCCCATCTTGGACAATTTGGGACAGACCTGACTGTTTACCACAAATGCCCTGGAAGGTTTAGTATTTCTTGTCACTCCCGTTTTTTAGTAGAACACAGTTCCATCACTGGGGACGGTAGACAGCTCTGGTTTAGGGATAGCTAATGACACTTTGGGGGAACAAAGATGTGTTCCCCACACCCAGTTAATCTTCATTTGTATTTAGTTATTTGGTACTGGGGATTTAACCTGTGGGTGGTCTACCTCTGAGCTCCTCTCCCTCCAACACCATTTAATTTCTATTTTGAAACAGGGTCTCACGGAGTTGCTGAGGCTGGCCTCAGACATGTGATCCTCCTGTCTCTGCCTCCCAAGTACTGATCCAGTAAATCTTTAAACAAAAATCCATAGAGCCATATTTAAGGCCGACAATCTGATCCAGTTTAACTTTGGATGGGCAGTAGAATTATAAAGGTGGCTTCCAGGCAGCCCAGACAGAACTCTGTGCCCCTTGCCTGTGGGCGCCATTGGAAGAAGGGGTAGACTCTGGGTGGCTGGACCACAGGGCGGCTTAAAAAGTGAACGTTGTACAGTGGGCCGAGGCTGGGAAGTTGAAGGTTGGGTCTGGTCCCTCCAGAAGAGAAGCCAGGCATTGAGGAGGGAGGAGGTCTCGGCCTCCAGTGCCCAGTGGCGGCCGACTGGGTACGTGGAAGCGCTTCACAAGACCTCCCCAGAGCACATCCACGTGTCCACGCCCTGAACTGTCTCTGCCCAGTTTAGATGTCAAACTAGAACAACAGTGGCAGCTCGCCAGGACACAGAGTTCCATAGACGACACAGCATCCTGAAGCATGCTTAGCTGTTTTTCATACCACAGTGGCCGTCACCAGGAGGCGAGGAAGCCAGGTTTTGACTGCCCCCACGGCTAACGCTGAGCGTCCGGACTCCCCAGATCCGTCACATGTCCCTCTCGAATGCCTGGACAGTGGCGACGCTGCGTGTCAGCAGAGCTGGGTGAGCGCGCTCCTGGCGCTCCTGGACGGGGGCCCGCAGTGCTCCCCCACTGATGAGCATGTGTGCTCCTCAGATACCGGCCCGTGGGAGATGCGGAAGCCACACACCCCCGTCCTCCAGGGTCCCTCCGCGACTCTTGGAGCTGTGGTCTCGCCCCACGGCCGCTGTGTCAAGGCCGTTTCCACTCCGCACCTCCCTCTTCCTTTCGTGGTTTTTGCTGATAATTAGAGGCATCTTGCTTTCTTTTATTCCCGCTCGTGGAGTGTTCTGGATGGGAGAAGGGCTGCTGTGGAAGCAGTCCTGCTCAGAAGCAAGCCTCAGTTGTTCTGACTGAGGGCGAATGTGCGTCTCTGGCAGCTTCCCTCGCCTGCGGGGAAACTTCACCAGCGCCCGAGGGCTCAGCCTGCTTGTCTCTGCTTCTGATGAGACCTAGGTGGTTAACACCCGGACAACCTCTCCTCACCTGTACCTCTTTTGTGCTTTTGAAAACGTGAGCCAGGGGTGATGCATGCAGGTCTTGGGAGGCCGAGACAGGAGGACCACAGGTTTGAGGCTAGCCTTAGCAGCTTAGCATGACTCTTAGCAACTTAGAGAGAACCTGTTTCAAATCCAAAACTAAAAAGGGTTGGGGGTGTGGCTCAGATGTAGAGTGCCCTGGATTTGATCCCCAGTCCCCCCAGCACACACCCGGTTGAGCTCAGCCACAGGGAGTCATAGTGAAGGTTGCTCCATGCATGGAGTCATGCTTACACCTCACCTCACCTGCCCTCCTCTGAAAAAACAAAGGCAAGTAAATTTCATCATGATTTGAACTCAAAGAGGAAATGTAAAATAAGCCCCACCCAAGAAATAGGTTTTCTAGGATTAGAACTCCCCATCAAATGTAAAATGCCCCCAAGTAGTTGTAGCTCAGACGGTTTTTTGTAAACTAATAATGTGTTATGTGTTAGGTCTACCAGTTGTCCATTCTAGAGAAGTAGGTGAGGGACATGGAGGAGTACGACTGAAGCCACAACTGGAAGGAAGTCTCCCATGCTCCCAGACCGCCCCTGTGACAGGCCTTGTAGCGCCAGGGGCCTGCGCAGCAGAGGGAACAGAGGTGGCCCCCGTGCCCAGCTGGGGCTGAGCCCGCAGTGCTGGTCTGAGAGCAACTTGGCAGGACAGAGGGGACTTCAGATCCTCAGCCTCACAGCCGGGGGCTGCCATCTGCCCGGGTGGCAGAACTAACCGCCTCTTGGAGTGGCAGTTTGTGGCGCTGGCATGAGCTGGCCCTCACCGCTGGACCGTCCTGGTGCCCGTCTCGGGCTGGCACAGGGAGCCAGCTCGGCTGTGCTGAAATGCTCATTCTTGCCTCCTCTCGAACGTGCTCATCGACAAGCAAGCCAGCGAAAGCGTAGACACTGTGGCGCCTGCAGTGAGCGAGGGACAGAAACGGTGGCGCTTGCTCATGGCCGCGTTCTGCACCTATACCTCACGTGCGGGGGCGGGGGAGTCCCGTCGTTTTTCTTTTTATAGCCTCTAGGTTTAAGATTTTAGTGTTTTTTGTATTATCTCATTTTTCCCCTAAAACAACGCTATGAAACAAGTAGGTCAGGAGTGTCAGACACACCTGTGTCTGCCGATGCCGGTGTGCGGTGGGACCGGCTGACTGGCGCCCGCAGCCCTGAGCCGCAGGTGGCCTGGCCTGGTCTCCTGGCCCTGGTGTTGGCGGTTACCTTTCATTGCTGAGACCTGGGGGACAGGGAGGCCACTGTTCACATGGTTAGAACCTAGTTACTAGTTACTAGAATCTAGTCACTAGAGTGTATAGAATTGGGGACCTAAGTAAGTTGTGAAATAGGTTTTTTTTTAGAATTCCAGAAAGAAAGAACATAGTTTGGCCCCTAAGATATTCAAAGGAACATATTATTACCACTTTCAACTGAGAAACTGACTCTTTTTTGGTGCTGGGGATTGATATCAGGGGCATTGTACCTCCAAGCTACATCCCCAGCCCTTTTTATTTATTGAAACAGGGTCTCATTAAGTTGCTGAGGGTCTTACTAAGTTGCTGAGGCTGGCCTCAAACCTGTGATCCTCCTGCCTCAGCCTCCCAAGTACTAGGATTTCAGGTGTGCTCTGCCACACCCGGCTTGAGAAACTGACTTTTCAAAGAGATGAGATCTTTTGTCCACTGGTGTGGTTACCATTCATTCATTCATCCATCATTCATTCACTTAGCGAATAGTTGTTGGGTGCTCACACATGCCCAGGACTGCTTGAGATGCTCCGGGACAGCGTGAGCTTGGAAGTCCTCAGCAAGTCACACCCTGAGACGCCCTGCATTTCTGGGTTGCCCTGACCCCCTCTGGGGACCCCTCTCAGTTCCACAGTTGTGGTGTGTGGCTCCGTGCCATGTGCTCAGTGAAGAGAGTAGGACCTGTGGCCATTTTACAGCCTCACCCGGCACCTGGGAGTCCTCCTTCACCCTGGCTCTCACCACCACAGTCCTGCCTGCCCTGAGACCTAAGGGTTCCTGCAGGCCCCTCCCCTGCCCTGGCCACGCCCCCGGCCACGCCCCTTCCTGTCACCCTCTGGGCCCAGGTAAACCCAGGCCATTGCTCCCTGCAGCAGCTCCAGCCCCACAGGACAAGGTGCGCGGTCTGTGGTGTCTCCCCTGCGTCTCTGTCATAAGCACGGGCCTGTCACGTGTCACGTGTTTAGAGTCGTCCTAGATGCACTCTGCGCTTGTCATCTCCAAGCCTTTGTTTCAGGAGAGTCGCTCTGCTCGGATCCTGTCCCCTCCCCCCTTCTCTTTTATCTGGATAATTATTATTTATTCCTTAAGACTCGGATTCAAGGCCTCCTCCTCCAGGAAGCCGCTCGGCTTCGTCTTCCTGCCATCAGCTGCAGTGTCGATATTACAGCCCTGGAGGGCTGGAGGATAACTGCCGGTTTTTATCTCGCCTCTCTAAAGCAGGACTTGCTGTCCACTCTCCTCGGTGGGGCACCACGCCTGGCCTCCCGAGAGGTTCACACACAGACGGGCTGTTGCTTGAGCAGCGGAGGGATGCGGGCAAAAGCATCTTTCCTTCCTCACACCCACCCGTTCCTGTTAGCGCTGCGCAAATAATTACATATTTCCAGCGCCTTTAATTCTGCTTAACCTCAGGGTAAATCTAAAATAGCGTATGTAAGCCAGGCCTGGTGGTGCATGCCTGTAATCCCAGTACTTGGGAGGCTGAGACAGGAGGATCTCAGGTTTGAGACCAGCCTCAGCAACTTAGTGAGTCCCTATTTAAAAAAAATAATAAAAAGGGCTGGGGGTCAAGGGGACCTCAGAGGTAGAACGCCCCTGAGTTCAGTCCCCAATACAAAATATATATAGCTGGGCGTGGTGGCGCACGCTTGTAATCCAAGTACTTAGGAGGTTGAAACTGGAGGATCTGGGTTCGCAGCCAGTCTCAGCTACTTAGTGAGGCCCTCTGCAACTTAGTGAGACCCTGTTTCAACATCAAGAGTAAAAAATAGGGCTGGGGGTGTAGCTCGAAGGTAGAATGCCCCTGGGTTCAATCCCCAGTACCAAAAAAATAGAGATATAGATATAGATATAGATATCTAAAAAATTATTTTTTAGATGGATATAAGTATCATATATGGCAGGGAAGAATGTATTGTCTAAAGATAACCCTGCAGTGAGCAGTGTAGGATCTGTCTCCTGATTTACTGTATGACCAGGATAAATCATCAGTGTCCAATCCCCTGCCCCAGCTTCCGGCTTCGTGCGGGGCTGCCGGCACCCAGGCTTCCCTGCCCACGTGGGCAATTAGTTCCACAGCCTGGTGCAATACTAGATAACAAGGGAAGAGCTTATCTTCCACACGCGAGCTGCCTCTCGGGGCATGCAGACCAGGCCCTCCCCGCTAGAAGAATGAGCCGGGCTCTTCTGGCCCGATGTGGACGGTCGAATGCTCTCCACTCGATTTCCATAGCGCCCAGACAGCGAGCACTTAATACCCACCTGTCTAGCCAGCACGTCAGCTCCGCCGCGGAGCAGGAGTTTGTCACCGGGCTCGTTTCTAATGCATCTGTAGCGGGTGCTTTGCATCCCAGCATGAAAACTGTGAGCCGCACTCTCTTGTCACCGTGACTGATAAATAACGTGCCTCTGGGTGGCTTTTTTTTTTTCCTTTTTAAAAATTTTATTCCATGGGTTTTCTTTTAAGGGGTCTTTTTCTAAGCCTTTAAAATCGAGGTAACGTCGAGGAGGGGGGCTGGACGATGCTGACCACAGGGACTAGCAGCCGCTCCGGGTGGAGGCGTCCACACTTAATGCGCTCATGAGCGTGAAGGGTCATTTCAATGATTAGTAATTTTGGCAACATAACCTCTGCCCCGGATTTGATTAAGCCTCCACACATACAGACTTCCTCTTCCAGGAGATTGTCTTTGGAAAGCACCGTTAGGTTTCCCTCCCCTCTCGAAGGCCAAGAGGAAATGACAGCATTGAACATGAGCGAGGGGCGTTCCTGAGGCCGGTGGCAGCGCCCTCAGCCATCTGCTACTCAGCACAAATGCGTGTTAAGTTAGTGGAGACTGCTGAGTCCTGATAACAGGTTACAGAATAATATGCTCTGTCTTGGAAGAAAATATTTCAATTTGAACCAAGCCAGGGGAACAAGTAGGGAACCTAAAGTTAGCTAACATCTGCAAGCTCACTTCCTCCTGAATGAACCCATTCGTCAAACCCTCAGGCTTCTCTAGCTTCTGCCCTTAAAGAAACAGATCAAGCCGGGCGTGGTGGTGCACGCTTATAATCCCAGTACTTGGGAGGCTGAGACCGGAGGATCCAGGTTCACGACCAGCCTCAGTTACTTAGTGAGGCCCTCTGCAACTTAGTGAGACCCAGTTTCAAAATAAAGAACAAAAAATAGGGCCGGGGGTGTAACTCAGAGGTAGAATGCCCCTCGGTTCAATCCCCGGT